>JAOEHV020265735.1:0-12207 GCA_025447995.2 Isaurus tuberculatus | reverse complement strand
GTTATTTTTTTGATACAATCCTTCTAATTTACGGCGGCTGTTGCAAACGCTACTTTTCAGATATATGGCTGAAAATTCACAGATAACCTAATTCTAATATGCTCTTTCAGCTCATGCTAACAAAATTTTTCAAAAGTGAACTACTTCTGTGTTTGCCGAAAGTTAATCACGTGATCAATTGTTGCAAAAGGCCTATTCACACTTTGGGTACTCTAAATCCCAATGGGATAAATTAATGATTCACATTTAAAATTAGCCTTCTGCCATTCCTGACCCTTTTGTTTTTTTGTAATATTTTTCTCACATATTTCTATCCCTTTATTTCCTTTTGTCTTTCTACCTACCTATCTCATTGGCATTCTATCCTTACATTACTATACAACCATCTCTTGACAATAAAGGCCGATAGATCAAGTTACGTAATATTTCAGTAGGGTGTCCCATTACACGCTCCGACTCGATCCCACGATGCGTCGCCCCAACAAATCGGCCAGACAAATCGTAACGTGTAAACGGACCTTCAGCTTCGAAAAGTGATGAAGAGAAGATTTACAAAGAGCCATTACTGAAGTTTTATCTAATTAATTACATGCTAACAACAGAAACGGATACTTGTACAAAAATGCATTTTAATAAACTTAGAAGTTTATATAATAATAGTTTAAAAAACAAAAAAGACAAGAAGACTACACAAAGCGAAATACTTCTACAAATTTGTCCCTTTGTCCTCTGTTAATGCTAACAATAAATTTCTGTTATTGTCTAAAGCAAATAACAATAAAGAAAGTTGAGGAACAATATTTTAAGTTGTCAAAAATTTTTGATATAAATTGACAAAAATATATATTTTTGGTACGACATATACAGCGACGCATAATAAGAACTTTCTGAATTCTAAGTACAATATTTATACGAAACTTGTTTGAGCGGCAATCTGTTTTACAGGTTCTCTTTAAAAGACAACTTAAAACTGACAAGTTTCTGTTCATCATCGCGTGGAGTTAAAGTGTTTATAACAATTTTTTCTTATTTTATTTAGCTATGTACATGAAAATAGAAATATTGGTTTAAAACTGACGAGAAAATATTATTTCTATGATTTTCAGCTTCAAAAATTATTCAGGGACTGAAGCGAGAATTGGGGTCGTGAACGTCACTTGGTTTGATAAGAATCTTGAAGAAGTTAAACCAAGCCGTATCATTTACAATAAATATCAAAGTAAACATTTCTTAAACTAACATTGCTTTATACCCAGTGATTTAAGCCAACAATTTAATATCTTGAGAAAATGTAACTCTAAGTTCGATTGTTTGACTTTTGAACTTCTTTTTATTAGAGAAAAATCACCTTCTCTAAACGTGCAAAGTGACTTGATCAAGGCTAAACTTTTTACATAATTATTTACTGTATGTCCAGCTATTGTTATACTTAATATGTAAATTTTACTTATCTATACACTATATACTATTCTGTCATTCATATCATTTATTTCTGCTTGAGAATGACGTCATGACGACACCGAAACGTCGCATTAAAGAAATAAGGTTTATGGCTTTAACTTTCCTTATTTTATCCTTCTCCAAACAATTACTTATAAAATCATCAAAGGGTCTGAAACAAAGGCGGAGGAAAGCCTACAGACTGTTGTTGTTTTGTTTCGACTTAATAAATGAAACTGAGTAGTTTCGGATTCTCCACCACCAAGTACATGTCATGCTATTGATCACATTAAAAGAGGAAAGGCAAAGCCGAACCGTAGACACTATTCGCCCCATGTAAGGTAATCCGGAATCCGGGAAATTTTAGACTGTGGAATCCGAGACTTTGGAATCTGGAATCCAGTCACTTTTGAACTGAGGAATCCGGAATCAACGGACAAGGAATCCAGTATCCAAGGCTCTCTTCGGACATGGAATCCCAAATTCAAAGCATGGGATCGTGGATCCAAGGCTTTCTTGGATTACCTTACATGGGCCGATACTATGAGCCAAAGGATCTAAAACTTAGGAAGTTGATCTACAAAGACTTGTTGTCTTGTTTTGAACTGATAATTTAAGCTGAGCGAATTCGGATTCTTCACCATTATTTAAGTTAAAGTTTCAAGACTGGAAAAAGAAAGTCGGAAAAGGCAAAAAAGCAATGCCAAATAGCAAACACAAATGGTCCAGAATTAAGGAGGAAGTCGGTCTACATAGATTTGCTGTTTTGTTTTTGACCAAATTATCCACAACTGAATGATTCAGGATTCTCTATCGTTATGTAAGCCAAGGTTCTACAGCCATGTCAAACACCTTCCTAACCCGATGCCAATAGATATGATGGATCCCAGAGAAAGTGTACATATGGATTGCACCTCTCTTGTCCAGCGTCTGTAGGCCAAATGTATCTTTTATGTACACCTTTAAGAACAAGGAAACAAACTTCAGTATATTAAAGGCATAAAAAAGCATCTCCGTCTCAAATGCGAAAAAAAACCCCATCGAGTGTAAAGTTTTAATTATTAGAACGACCACAGAATTTTTTGTTTGTGTTCCAAAATTAGCGAAAAAACACATGCTGTTCATCTCGAATCGGTTACAAGTCGTCCCGTCCTATTTTTCTTCAAGTTTTTGACATAATACAGGTTTTCCCTTGTTTTATTAATCCATGGTAATTGTAATTAATTTCTTAATTTTTTTTCCTCCTTCAAAATTTTGCAAGGAAAGATCAGTAATATTGAAATAAAATAGCTTCAATTTTTCAGAGAGTCTGAAGAGAGTCAGGATAGGTGAAGAGTTACAACTCCTGCCTCCAGCCTCAGGAACTAAGATTTGAACTCCTTAGCCTCCCTAGTTGGCTGGGGTTTGGTTGTTCGTATTATCTCCGAGGGTGGGCATTCTTTTCTTCCCTCAAGAATATCTTCTCTACACCACGATCTGAGCGTTCTCTCTGATTTGTAAGACGAAGTACCTTTAGTAGTACATCTTGAACCTTTCAAATGTACCACTACTCTCGCGTTTAATGCCCAAATTCGAATTTTTTTGGATCTTTACGTCAAGTGACTGAAACACACGCTTGAAAAAAATGCATACCTGTTGTTCTTGCATTCCGATGACTGTTAAGTTCTCGTTAAAAAAACCGAAATGCCTGTAAGCAAAAAAAAAATTGACAAATATATAGTATATGATTTATTTTAGATAAGCACAGCATACCAGTGGACAATCGCTGCGAAGGTGGCACAGAAGGAGACATAACTGGGGACAATACACAAACATTATTAGAGAACGTATTATACAGGTCGACGACCGTCGAGTACACTAAGAGATATATGTGGGGAACACAGCATACAAAACGACAATCGTCTGGAAGGTGGCATACTGAAGGAATGCTTGTAAGTAGCCTCTTATATTATTATAGATAATGTGTACTTACCCTGATTGCCAAGGTGTAATTACTCCATCATCTGGGCCACCGACCAAGACGAGATTGTGTATTTTGATAAAGTTTTCTCTTAAAAAGCTTGATGCTACAAACACAACCAGTATTATTTTAACAATCTACGTTTCAAACAAAGAGTGAAAGGTGTAGACTGGATTTAAATTAAACACTACAGAAAAACGTAATCTAGATTTCTTTTTATAGAGTTTTATACATAAACGTTATAAAATTTATTCTTTCTGAAACACAAAAAAAGCATTAATAGCTTAAGTGGACTTAGAGGTGGTTTGGTGGAAATCCCTAAACTGAGAAGAAATTAAAATAATTAAACACTTTTTTGACAAAAACTTTAATGAGGTATAAACTGTTAACAAAAGCACGACAGGGCTCGAGACTAACGGTAGCCAACTAGCCACAGACTAGTAAAAATTCCATTTTGGCTAGTGGTTTTTGTGCTTTACTAGCCATTTTGGCTAGTGAAAATATGTGAGCACTGGTGACCGAGACATTAAAGTAACATTAAATGCCTGCGTCTGGCTAGTGAAAAATTTGTTTTGACTAGTGAATCAAACCTGTCACTAGCCACTGGGCTAGCAAGCTGAAAAGTTAGTCTCGAGCCCTGCACGATAAAGTCTTTTGAAAAAAATATGCGCGAAATAGAAAACATAACACTAATAATGTTAAGAAGTGTCTTTTTTGGTTTTAAACGACTCACTCTGTCTAAAATGGAAGGAAAAGAACAGTTTGAAATATGTGTTTTGGAGGCTAGGAGAGATTACTGCATTTTAAACATTTTTTTTATAAAGAACAGTTTGTCCCAAATGTATGTGATGAAATGCTCCTTTATGTATTCCCTGTCATGAGCTTGTTTCAAATGCAAAAGCACTGTATAACAACAACAACCAATTTATTGCCTTCTTCATCATCATTTACAGTAGTTACCTGATGTCTCCTTTCCACATGCAACTATTAAATTCTCATACTTTCATATCATTCTTGACACACAAAATTATCACAAACATGTCACAGTCCTCCAGTGATCAGTTCCAGCCAACTGTTCCAAAAGCTCTACACTTGATACCCTATCTGCAAGGTTGATTCCACTCATTCTCTATATCATGTGCCTTTCCATACTTTAACCCCTATCAAATTGATTACAGTCAACTCCAAGGTTTCAAGCAGTACTATAATACTGGTGGAATACTTTTGCACAAGTAATACAACCAGCAAAAACGCTGGAACCCACCTTTTTGAAGGCCTATTCCACTGGAGCAATCTTTCTTCAATCAACATTAAGCACTCAAACTTCCTTCACTAAACCCTGGGTTCACCCTAACATGGGGAATTTGATCTCTACAAGCTGATGAAACTAAACAAACCTTATGCATCATCCTCCATTTTTATAACTACATGTCAAAATAATCTGTAGCAGTGCAAGGGCAAATAGCTGACTTTTTGCTACACTGTGTTATTTAACATCTTGCTAGTACCCAATTCGGCATAGGAACACAGAATATGTGTCTGACTGAACAAGTACAAATCACATGCATGAAACAAATAATGCTAGCAATATTTTGCACATATTGCATTTTTCCCAGGGAAAAAACTCTTGTACCTGAATTATTGTAGTATTTGGAACTCCCATTATTGTTTAATACTGGCAGGAATATATTGTACTCTAAATTCAGTTCCTCATGGTATGGATCTGGAACATTAAGAAAACTTATTATTCAAAAGATTTAATAAGTAGTTTTCCAAAGTGCATGCACTGGGTCACCATACAGCCTGTGTAAAAAACCTTAAAAGAAAAACTAAAAAGATTTGGTATGATAACATGAATAATGTCTTAAGGTTCCCTAAATTTGGGGCTTTTGTAGGCAGACACAAGAATGGAGAATTTTTCATACAAAGAACTTGCAATTGGGTTGCCACTGTGCAGGTATACCTTAATAAGGAAAGGAAGATATTTTGCTATTTAACTGTAACAAGCAGGGTTAGACCCAGTACATGCCAATTTAGGTTAAAAATGCTACTGCATGAGCCAAGTTAGTTAAACATATCTGTTGCTGTACAGCAATCTGATAAAAAGTTACAGGGGTTGTGGAGCAGACTTTAGCCCCCCTTGACCACCCCCCCCCCAGCTCTGCTGCCTCTGAAGTAACAGACGGAAAAAAAATTAAAAAGAAGGTAAGGTTTTTTGCAAAAGACTTTTATATTTCAGTGCAACTGTATTTTATTTCCCATAATTATATTTCAGGCTTACAAGTAAAACCTAAATGTGGTAAGTTATTCCCAAATGTTAATTTCCTGCCTGGAGAGACATTAGAAAATTAGTTTCCAAGCCTGTTTAAACTATTATGAACTACAAGCATTGTAATTCTGATAAGTGGAAGACCTTAAAAAAAATCCTTTTACGAGCCTAGTGGCCCATGGGGCTAATGCTTATCTCCAGTTTCCGCAGTGTTAAGCGGATAAGAGTCCTTAATTCCCCCTGGACAGGACACTAAACCATAATAGGTTAGCTACCAGCCAAAGTTGATACTCATTTACCGACCTCATAAGGATGGAAAGCTGAGTAAGCCTTGGCAGTAAAGAAGGTCACATAAATGTCCGAATTTTGGCACAGCTGAGGAATTGAACCTAGGAAAAAGAAAAGACCTTACCATTCCAATAATTAGCTAAAGAAAACCCATTCTGTGCTAGATCAGTGTAAAAGAACCTGAAATCACAAGTAAATGATCATTAGGTTAATATGACTTTGTGTGCATATTTAATGTTGTTGTTTCATAATTTAGTACAGCTATTAAGAAGGAAAACATTTTTGCATCATTTCAATGTTTTCAAACAATCTAAGCCTACAAAGCCAAATATTCCAATGACAGTTCATCCAAGAATGATTACAAGTATGAGAGGTATACTTTAAAGTTTTTACCTTAAAGTTTCTAATTAAATTATAGAAAAAAAAGATTTTAAACTGTACAGAGCTGATTTAAATGTGCAGAAAAATAATTTAATAGTCAGCCGGTTTAGTCAAAAAGCTTTTTGAGTTTGCTTGGTCTTTTCTTTTTTGTTGTTGAGTGGTTTTAACTACTCTCCTATAAGTTTTTTTTTTTGTATTTTTAAGTCTGTTGAGTGGAGTGTTTAGTGGTTAAGCATGCAGGCTTTGCATTCTGTTAACCCATGTTCTTACTTCTAGCACAACTTTTTTTCTTTAATAAGGAATTGGAAGTAAAATTATAGATTCATATCAGATATCTTTAATAAATCTTCAATCTTTTGGATTTGTTCACAAAAACATTCAACAAACTTTTGGTTCAATCTTTGCCAGTAGAATACCTAACTCTACCTCAATTCCCCTTGAACAATGTATGAGCTTAAAACACTACCCTCTACCTCCACATTGCTATTCCCTCCTGCCTGATGGGTTAAGTTGTCAAGATTTTAGTACCTACTTGTACATGTCTTTTCGGACTCCAGGTGGAACATAAGGCTTTAAATAAGAGGTATCTGAAAAGTAATCATTTAAACACTTGATGCTTTCATAACATATTATTCTAGAAAAAGTTAAAAATTTAAATTATGCAGTTAGAATGATTCCAGACCTGACAACTCTTAGGGATTTACCATAAAAATTATAACACACAGATTTGCCATAATCTCACAGTCTCATTGATTTACTCTCTCTCATTAAAAATGGTAACTACAATAAATTTCAGTTAATATTTAACAGTTATGATAGTTAGCTTCTTTTATAAAATTCAAATCTTAATATAAACATTGTCAATCATGTAAACACTTGGTTTTAACAGTATAAGAATGTAGAACTAGAACATATATTGCAAGCTGTAATGGGTGGTGTAATTGTGTAAAACAACTGGGGCATCAGGGGTTTCATTAAGGATTTGATCAGGAGGGCATCAGGCTATGACAGACGGGCAGGAAAAAAGCATGGCCCAGAGGTCCTTGTCAAGCTAGGAGGGCAGGGTGCATGCTTCCCTGGAAATTTTTCACACATTTCAAGTGGGCTTTTATGCAGAACATTTGTTTTCACAATGCATTATTGAGTGACATGAAGTCAACATAAATTTTAAAGCGCTCTACAACAGAGAAATTGTGGTTCCTTTAAGGGGGAAATAAGTCAGTTAATTCTTGAGAAGACTGCATTCATACTCAGAAAAATAGCATGACATAGTCACGGCAATAGGGTATATGTTCTTTAAATTGTTGAAAGCAGCCAGGTAAAGTTGTGTTCACAGCTTGTCAATATGCCCAGTGGCCGGCCCTTGACGAAACCCCTGGGGCATCCGGGATGGCAGCTATACTGCAGATAGATAAATTATATAAACAAGTTTATGATTAGAAAACTCAAGAATATTCTATGTTATTCCAAAAGTATAGCTCACATGGGCAAGCTTACTGTGTGAACAGAATAATTATATATTCACAAAAACTTCAAACACTAATGTGCATACCTCCAAATTGTCCCATCAGAGGTCCTGAAAGACTGATGAATGAGTCAACATTGTGGTTTGCCATTGTTTGAATAATACCTCGAGCAACAAGGCTACCTAAAGATGAATACCAAGGGTAAATAAAAGAATTTTGTGAGGGAAAGGTGAAAGATCTGTGGATCAGCAGCTTTGTCCAATAATATTGAGTAAATTTCAAATTTAAAAATTTAAATTAATCTACTTAACAAATAGATTCATGTTAGTGTGCGTCTGTTCAGTAATAGATCACAGATGACACCAAACTGTGGTAAGAACAAAATAGTGGCACAAGAGGCATTAGCCGAGTGTGTCACTGATGTTCTTACCACAGTTTGACGTCTTCTGTGATCTATTACTGAACAGATGCACAAAAAAATGGAATCTATTTGTTTTATATAATAAAAAAATCATTCATGCATCTGTACTCTAATAGATCATAGATGAGAACCAATCAAAACGTGAAAATTATTTGGCCTATTTTATAAATACAGATAAAACCAACAAGACGGATTGCTGATTTATCCATTTTTTCTACCCAGTTTATGGATTTTGTTCTTCACAAAGTTTGGACTGCAGATCTTATTCTTTTTTTAAAAATACTTTGAGTTGTTTTTTTAATGACAGAAATAGAACAGAAGTTTTTTGCAGATAAGTAGATTTCATAAATTGTAGCAGATTGGTAGATTTTCATACCCCTTATCATCTCCCACTGAAAGTGTCACTGTGGCTCATTAATTTCTTTTTAGGGAAACAATTGTTAACAATATGCTTCATTAATCAGTATACAAATCTAGGAGATGATTTATATACAAAGATAAATGAGATTTGTTTAAAACTTCAAAAGAATTGCCAAGCGAACAAAGTGTTGAAACTTTTGAGTCTTTACAAAATTTCTAAGATATCGCACTTTTAAAAATCCAGCTGGATAACAAAACCATTACGAGGCCATAATTTCTTTGTAAAATGTCCATTACATTGTGGATTGTTATTTAATATTTCAGACTTATAAGGGTACAGTAAACTTCTTTTGCAAAGCTTTGTTAAACATCAGGGCCAAGTTATTCAAAAACCCATTAGCACTAACCCATAGTTACAATTTTTAACCCATATTCTGACTTGTTCTCAAACTTACAGAAATTAATTTGAGTTGTAATTTCGAAATTAACAATTTCTTTCCTTGTAAAATGTGAAGAGTATTTTATAAGAACCAATAATCTTTCCTAAGAGAAGAAACTGCTGCTTGAATTTTTCCTTAACGCAGGGTTAAAGTTAACCAGTCTTTAGGTATCACTATAGTATACGTACTTAAGTGATGACATCACAAAAACTTGATTTGTGAAATCATAATATTCAAAAGGAGCAAGATGAAAAATGCCTCCATACCGAAATTTAGCATTTTGCCACCAATCAGTAATGAGATATTGCCACGGTTATGCTCTGATGATCCCATACAAATCCTTTTTAAACTGGCTTGGTTCCTAGCATTAAGAACCAAGCCATTTTTAGAAGGATTTGAATTGAGTCATTAGAGCATAACTTACTGCTAATATCTCACCGACAATTTGCACCACCATGCTGCTTTTTGGCAAGGATACATTTTTAGTCTTTATCTCTCAGATGATCTCAACAAATCCAATAATTTCACAAATTCTAATTTTTGTGATGTCACACTTTACCCTTCTATACAAGTATAAAGAAACTTGGATACATTTGCTAATGAGACAAAAGTGTATATAAAGATACCCCTATTGTGACTTTTATCTTTTACAAATGACATCAGTGGTTATAACTAATTAAATAAACAAAGCATGCCAAGAATATTTAAACTTTAGGACTTAAGATATATGGTGATGTTATATAAATATCCGTAGGAAACTAAAATACGTTTGATAATGGGGCAAAAAATGTAAACCAAAATTTGCCTGTTGTTTAGTTACCTTATCTTTTGCAAATGACATCAGTGGTTATAACCAATTATTTATTAAACAATTATTTTTTTTATGTTTTTAATGATAAATATATTGCAATCATTGGTAAAGACTAATTTAGAAATTATATCATTTTATCAGGAGGCCGAATATAAGCATATGCTGTCAGGTTGATATTGTTTAACAAATTTTTAGGCAAGTTTTATACTGAAAAAAAGCATCTGTTTCAAATGCACATCCTAATCCAGTAGCAATAAAATGGGTATTTAAAGAGCGTTGCCCGTTGATTACATTTTAATTGGAATGAAAAAAAGAATAAACTGCCTCTGTTTTAATGATCGATATTTGCCCTAGGCCTCAAGGGTACCCTAACTTTTTCAATCACATAATTGTTCAATTCTTTTTTTGACATTTTAAGTGGCGTGGGCAATGTTAATTCAATAAAAAAAAAACAATCGTAAAATTAATCAAAAGGATGACTCAAGACAAACGATGGAGAAAATGAGCCACAGCAAAGGTGGAGATCGAGGGAAGGAACAAAATATATACGATTTACATTGGCAAAGCCCCAATCCATTTTTACGATTACCCTGACAACTGCTGTAACATTTTCATCAACGCGTCCATAGGTTACGTAATGTTAAACAATTTAAAATCTCGTCACGATCAGTTAACTACCTTGAGAAAAGCCAATAATATGGACTCCATCAATAGCTTGCTCTATAATCGGTCTTATTTTTTCTCTCATTCCATGAACTTGCGTCCAAAGAGCGGTAAAGCTTTCGAGCTCTTCATAAAGATCAATTAAAGTAATGTTGGTTCCCGGGTGAGCTCCTCTGATAAATCCAGCAAGACCTTCCATGTCTTTCGCCTTGTCCAGAATCCCATGAATTATTATTACAGGTTTGTAGCACAAAACTTGAGACAGCCATAACACAATAACATAAAAGCTACAACGTTTTCTTTGTCCCAGCATCTTCCGGCATTTGCACTTTCGGTTGAAAACATCAACAATAGCGTAAAACACGCTTTCTTAATTTGAAAGAGAGAGTTTGATTGGTTTGAATTATCAGCTCACGAAAATTAGCCAATCAGAAGGCTGTTTTAAATTAAGATTAACAACCGGAAGTGAAGGGAAACGATATCTATCCCAAGCTCCACTGCAAGTAGGGAAGTGGCGCCAAGGACAAAAACATGGATGAGAAAATCATTCGTTTGAATGAAGAAGGGAAAATAGAAGAACTTTTTAAAGCAGTAAGTTCTTTGAAACGTCAGAAGGTGAGTAAAAGAGTGTTGATACATACGGTATTTATAAACCTTGGAAAGGATAGCTGGTGACCTAATTTATACGTCAGAAACAGTGTATTTAGGACTACTTCATCTTCTCTTTCAAATGAAATGGACATTTACTTCGTGTAGAGAACACAGAAATTTGAACCAATCAAAAGAGAGATAAAATTCACCCAAAACTTGTTTCAACCAATCACAGACCTTGTTTATGTCTATGTGCTCTACACGAAGTAAGAGCGATGAAAATGTGTGTTTAAGTATACTGTGTATCAGTTTGCCACCCTTGTGTGATTGGAATAAAGTCGTGACCGTGCACCGAGTTTGGGAAATTGAATACCTGTGGTCACATTGATAAGCTGGTTGAATTAGTTTACAGTAAAGAAGCTCAAAAACATCAAATCAATTTAAAATCGATTTGCCATGAAAAACATATGTTAAAATTCATTTCTATCAAGCTGAATGATTAGCATGACATGTTCTGCACCATATTACTGGCTGCAATAACTTGATAGGAATCATGTCTGATGAAATATTAGGCTGTGATCATGGCAGCCTAAGTCCAGACTCATTGGTTCATGAGTACTGAATATCCTAGAATGTTCACCCAATCTAAAAAAGATCAAAATATTGAGAACTGATCACAGCTTTGAATCTTAAATTACCTTTTAAATGAACAAATAAATGATAACTTGTTAACTCCTTAGAAAGAGCTTTTCAGCTGCAGTAGTGAAAATTTTGTTTCCCAAGTTAGGAATTTAAACTGGTAGATCAACATTTTTTCTAGGCCAAAACAACAAAAGGTTGCTTTAATTAGCAAATGAACAAACTAATTTGCATATTTATACAACATGTTCAGATCACAATGTCTTTATGCACTTGTCATCGGCTTCCACGAGGGGGGAGGACCCTGGGGAAATGTGGGGACTTTGATTTTTCCATGATCCAAACAATGAATATTTCTCCACATGTGGGAAAAAATTTGCTAGAAAATCCCCAACAATTCTCCCTATACCTGAGTCCCTAAACCCAGTTATACAGCTATTCAAATTTCTCAGAAATAAATAGCTGAACAGAACTTTAT
>JAOEHV020265634.1:0-12209 GCA_025447995.2 Isaurus tuberculatus | reverse complement strand
ATCAAAACAGGATTTTTTTGACTAAAATTTATCCACGAGTCGAAACGAAATGCATCTCTCAATTTTTAAAAACAAACATAATCTAAATGTCACTGAGGTACCCGGGTACCTGTAGTCACAGTAGACGGGCACTAGTACCCGGGTCACGGCTTCTAATAAAGCCGCTGCATTAGTATTACTGTTATTCACATGATATTTAAAGTGTAACCAAAAGATTAAAAGAATAATCATGCAACAAAATACAAGTTGCAGTGGTCTTTTACGATCATGGGTTTATTTCCTACTTTGTTTTCATCACAGAAAAAAATCTACCATGTTGATCCATCGGGGGCCTGCTACACATTTCCACTAACAGCAACGTTTTACGATTCGGGTATTCCACACGACGCTCATTTGTATGGACATGGCGAAGTTGGACGACAGGGATCTCAAACGAGCATAGATATTTATGGATATGAAACTTCCCAAAATCTCGGAATAGTCAAACTCAAAGGCATGTACATTCAGATTTTTAACGTAATGTTATCACTTTTAGATTTGTTATCGTAATGAGAATGAAGATGACAAGTATATCGGTTGTAATAACGTACATACATAAGGTTAGAGATCTTCTTGTCTAAGCTTTTTAACTTTTTATGAATCGTTGTTTTACCCAAAGTATTAGTGTTGGCACACTTTGCCTACCTGCAGGTACTTTTCTAACCAGCTACATCCCACAAGCGTTACGCTTCTGTTGCTCTTTATTATCTCGTGAGGGAGCCTAAGTCCTGTTTGTTAGCTACGCCCTAGTGATGAGACCCAAAAACGGCTGAAAGAACTGTCGGTGAGTTGCGCCGTGATAATAGGACCTAGCCAAGACAGCTAACCCTGACGTTTGTCTACACCGAAACAGCTCTCGGCGAGCTTCGCCTTGCTAATAAAACCTAGCTTAGGCAGCTAACCCGTCTGGGAGGGGGGGGGGGGTAAAAACTGACCTTTTTCTACACCAACAAACCTGTTTATTAATGCTAACAAAAGGCCCATCATTATTTATGGTAGATTAAGGGGTAACGCTCGTTATCGACATGACCTTGTTGTCCATGTTGGTGGCTGTGCGTTTTTAGTTCTAGTACACGAATGCTGTATCACCCACAAATGTAATAACCGCACGCAAATGTAATACTAACCACAAATGTAATAAAATTAACCACAAAAGTAATAATAACCACAAATGTAATAAAATTAACCGCAAACGTAATACAATTTTAACCACAAATGTAATAAAACGTTAACAACAAATGTAATAAAATTTTAACCCCAAATGTAATAAAACAACGATAAATGTAATAAAATGCAAATCTTTAATATTAGTCAACGAAACTTTTTAGGAGAGGTAATTACCAGTGACTGCTTCAAATTTGGGCGAGAGATCTTGGAGCGTGGGGGTAGGGGTGAGGAATGGGACCATAGGGGAAGGGGGGGGGAGAAAGTGGAGTTTGTATAATGTACAATAATTGATCATATAAAAATGTTGCCTATACTTGTGATTATAATTCCAGTCACATCCCACAAGCGCTACGCTATTACTATATTCTTGATTATCTCATGTGAGATAACCAATGCCACTCAGAAAAATTACACTAAACTTTCGGCCGAATAAGAGTTTATACGACAAAAATATACATTTCATGTGTTTTGATATTTTAGAATATCACATCATGAAAGTCACGACCAGAGACTGTCTCCCGATATCAACAACATCGTACAGTGATGCTGGACCTTGGTACAGAATGGTACACATTTCTCAGTGAGTTTCACAATATAAATTTACTTTAGGCTTCTCAGTTTGGTAAGCTCCGATTTTTGTGTGATTCCTCTAGCATAACATAGCTTCAATGGAGTACACGAAGCAAAGGCATGACGTTACACTTTTTCACAGTATAGTTGCAAATGCTAACTCTTTTCAAACCAATTAAGATTAAGCTCAGATGTTTTTAGTAGCAAACACTTTACGTTATTTATCACCTTTACTTTTAAAATGTAGAAGCGTTACCATATGTATTTTTAGCAAATGATATTATCAATTTTATTCCACTTGTTTTTACTGCTCATCGACAAATACCTCTGAAGCTCGAAAAAATGTTTATTGACGTTACCTGCATGTGAGTTGTATTGACACAAATTAATTATGAAAATAAATAAGAAAAAAAAATTAAAACGAAAAGCATCTTACAACTTTTCTAAATCATCATGGCAAACTTTCTGTTTTGAATTTTTTAGCTCTCTTTCTTTCTTCACCTCCAGCTATTACGACCTTGACGTTGGAATGGAACCAGATGACTTTAAGATTCCCCGCAAATGTCACTTAAGCAAAACAGTTTCCAAAACTGCTGATGACAGTATTCGCTCTGGAGAGCTCAAGCCTCCCCCTTTCAGGTTCGTAGGGGATAATGGGAGAAATAGCGACCATCGAAAAGAGAAAAGGACATTCAGCTCAAATCTTAGAACACCTCCATTTAGACTTGTTGGTGATGAACGGAGCGTTTATGGTGTTAAACGAGCAACTCAATTTAAAGACTTAAAAGTCCGTTCCAGGCTTTTGAGTGGCGCCAGTAAAACATCTCACAATGAAATACAGAAAGATTTAAACCCACTAAATCCCCCATTCAAGATTGTTGGCAACAAACAGAAAACTTCTAAAAGAGAAAAATCACGCCATTCTAATCTACCAGTACCTCCTTTCCGATTTGTGGGCGATGAAATAAAAAGTTCTGGAGACAACAAGAACCTCAACAACAATAAGGAGTCTCCACTTCTCGGATTCTTTGCTGATTGACATATTAAAGAAGCACTGATAACAAAATTAGGAAAGCATAAAAAACTAAGGTTACTGATAACGTAAATAATTTTATATTTGTTAAAGTCATAATAGGTATTTTAAAGTAATAAAATATTATGTTTACATCAGTTTCTTCGTTTATATGTTTTTATTTTTACAAAAATATGTGACACCAAATGGCTGTGTTGATGATGGTCTCACACGATACACTGAGTATACCAGTTCACAAGCTCTTAATAGTCAGGTATAAGATGTTCTTTGAACTAGAATATAAATTGCAACAAATTATTGGCCATTCCAGGTGACTGATACCGAGCGAGCACTGGGTCTCCTTCAATCTTCCGATTCTTTTAGGAAAATCGAAGGATATTGTTCTCACAGGGTAGGTGACTAATGAAAAACAATAACAATAACAAATTTAAGGCACTGGAATTCAATAGTAGGCTTTTGACAACTTTGACTTCTTGTTTTCCGAGTTTAGAGTATGACTTTAGATAAAAAGAAGGCAAAAATCAAATTTATTTCAAGTTAGTTTGCCGTAATCTTTCATTGTAACATTTTAACAAGCAAATAGCATTTAGGAATCCATTGCATCTCTGAAGAATTAAGAGTTTTTTCACTTGAAAACTGTTTCCTTTGAGCTTTAAACTTTCCTCAATCATCACAGATTTTCTTCTGACACTCTGCTTTGTTGTAACCCCAAGCTTGGAAAAACTTGTAACACTGCCTTCTTGTTTGTAACCTTAAAAAATATTGATTTTTGTATCAACACTTATAACAATATATTACAAACTTTAATTTAAAATAATGTCAATGCTATCGAGACCTCCCCCATGGGGCTTTTCAGGTTCACATTCCAAATTAATACAGGGTAGAATAGAGGGTCTTAGCTTGTCTGCTACATGTTTTGTAATCATGGCACCAAAATGTTATAACTGTGGAAAACTGAATCTCTTTTTAGGCAACTTTTTAGTCTCTCATATTTTCATAAAATTAAAACACAGGTAAGTTTTTCAAAGTCTTTTTATAAAGTTCTAAATTGATTTTTTAACTCCAGTTTTTAAATGCATTTCTTAGGGTCAAAATTTTAATGTTGATACAACCCTTTATAGTAGTTTAAATACATACAGTTGATATCCACAAAAACTAATCACTTTAAAAATAAACAGTATTTCATTTAAGAAAGAATATATCTTGTACAAATAGAATTATAATAAAATTAATTATTATGCAGCGGTTGTGATCTCAACAATGAAGTATAATTACTACAAATTATGTCACATTTCCAGCACCATTGATGCTTTTTTATGCTCAGAAAATACATTCTAAAACGAAAGTCATACCCTTCAATGTAAGATAAAAAATAAAAATGGTTTTCCCTTCAAATCGTTAGAAAGATATTCAGCAAGGGACGAAAAATCAGGAAAAATATACCTGGTGATAATATAATTACCAACTTGGTCTGCCTGTGCATGAGTACGTATGTTTAAGACACTTTAAACTTGTTTTTATATATAGAACACATTAGTTCAACCAGTGGACTGTTATTATGGATTTTAGACAATAAGCTTTACTCTTTCCCTCAAACAACTATTTGTTGGCTCAGGGAATTATAATAAGTTAATAATTGATTTAAAACTGGACATTTAATCGAAGATTTGTAGTGCTAATAGAATCTTCACACAAAAGACTCCATCAAACCGTCGGATCACTAAAGTTACTGCAACAAACAAATATAAAATTGACTTTTATTGAAATGATCAAATGGGTAAACACTTACCACACTGAAGGAACTAAAACAAGTTTACTCCACATTCTTTGCAGTATTTGTCTCTGCTAATTTTTCTTTCTCCAGCAGAGCTAATCTTTCCCTCCTTCGCTGCGAAACAACATACGCTCCCCTACCAGCTACCACCAATAAATATACTGTTATACCAAAAAGACCGAAAGAAATAGTCTTTTGTGCAAAATCTGCAAATCTGGTCAAACGACCCATCACTTTTCACTCGTTCATGTATCTGTTCGTGTAAATAAATCGAAAATCTGATGTTTCATTATTGAACAGCGGAGACTGTGCAAACCAACAAGCGCATGCGCATAGAACACATATAAAATTTTGGTAAAATTTCAAATGGCAACAGTGTGGTGTTCTAGAAATTTGTTTTGTAGGGCCCGGAGATTTTTCTGTGCTCGACTGCTTTCATCGGGTAAGTTGTACCAGATTCGAAACCTTTTGCCTTAGTAGAATCCAAGTTCTCACAGATCGCTTTACCTTTCAGATGGCGCGAGTAATCCACCGAAGGTGAGACACGTGTAAAAACAAGAGACAATATATATTTTTTAATCCGTATATCGGAATTTTTTTTTTAACAAATTTCTAGTTTTTGTTGTTTTGCTATGTATGTTTGGTGCGTGCCCAAATTCCTATCTCATCCAATTCTAAAACCATCGGCTACACGTATCGACTATTATTATTTAAACTTGAAGACACGTTTCTCTTAACACAAGTTTTTGTCAAGTTTTTCTGTCTAAGGCGACGGGAAACCTTGCAGATAAGTAAAAGTTTAAGGCGGTAGAATAGACCTATTGCTGATACGTGATCCAATGCTTTTTTTTTGGACTCATGGTGTAAGTTGAATTCAGTTGAACAACACCAAAAATGTCTTTCCTTTAACAAACCATTTTACTGTTACAGTGATGAGTGTAAGCTAAAGAAAATTTGAATGTTGGTAAGTTATTGGACGTACATTAAATTGAATACAGGGAATTGCTTTGGCTGCAGAGGAGCAGCATTTTAGAACTTTTTTCTTGGTGATATTAGAACTTTAAGAAACCTTAAAGACTTGATGATTATCTGTCGCATTTTTGCAATTATTTTGTTCTGCATTAGTGTTTCAATCCAGTTAAGATGTTACACCAAATCAACCAAAAAATTATTGAATCCGATGAGTTACTAAATCCAAGTTTGATAATCCAGGGTTTCACTGTACATTTACCTCTTGGATGAAGAGTAAATTACTGCATCAGTATTACAGTCAAGGAGCATAAGAAATGTCTCTTTTTTGAGGGCACTTTATGAGAACACCACTTCCAATGTGCTTGAGGACAGTGCTGAGGAAAAACAATCTCAACAATTTTTGATGATTGTAATGACAATAATCTTTGCATCATAATTTTTAGAAGAGTTTACATCATATTTGAATAAAGGATAATTTGCTCATTCTTGTAAAATATGTATTAAAAAGGAAGATGTTGATTAAGTCTTTTAAGGTATCCACATGAAAGTCTGAACAGTAATGAAAACACTGACTATAATGTCCTTTAATGGTATTCGTTGTTTTTGAACACATTGCTACTGATGCAGGGCCCAGTTGGTTTTATTGGTTTGGGGAACATGGGAGCACCAATGGCAAAGAACTTGCTTAACAGTGGCTGTGCAGTCATTGTACACGACTTGTACCCAGAAGCTGTTGCTGACTTAAAGCTACTTGGAGCAGAAACAGCATCATCTCCCAGTGATGTTGCCTCAAGGACAAAACAAATTGTCACCATGTTACCTTCAAGGTATTGTTTTGAATGTATTTCTATTATGTACCAAAACTAGTGAGTTTTAGTTGTACTGATTACCCAGAGGTCACTAGTGGTAAAAATAATAATTTTTTGACCATTCATTTTTAGCCATACATTTATTTTGTTGTAATTTTTTTCAGGTTTTAGGGGCCCCCTTAATCTAAAACTGTTCCATAAATAAAGCTGAAACTTTCACTGTATAGTTATTGTGCTTTGTTTTATCTAAATATACACTTAAATTGTTTAAAGCTTATAGGTAAATTTTTGACATGATATTGAAATTTGTCTATAACCCATGAGGCTAGATATCGAACAGTGGCCATTTATTCAGAGTTCACGAGGCTAAGTATCTATTTAATGAAGAAAATATTCTTCAATCAGATAACTAGATGATGACTTTTTATGAAAACATACTTCTCATTTGGTGTCTTAATTTAAATTATATCACATGAAAAAAGTCTGAGTTTGAAATAGACTACTAGCTAGTATCTAATTTACTTAAAAATTATAAGGCAAGCTTAAATTTGAAAAGATGATAGTGTCTGAATTACAAAATATGTATCTTCTGAATTTCAGCCCAAATGTCCAAGAAGTATATACAAGCTTAAATTTGAAAAGATGATAGTGTCTGAATTACAAAATATGTATCTTCTGAATTTCAGCCCAAATGTCCAAGAAGTATATACAGGTGAAGATGGAATACTCAGGTACAGTATGTAATAAATTACAATTTAGTTATACAGCAATCATAATTATATATTAATTAGTATTTCAAGTCAAATATTTTGAATTTATTTGTTGCTGTAACTGTTGAAGGATTCCTTAAACTATTGTAGTATGCCAATTGTTATTCTCTATTCTCCAGTTTTTGTCACAGTTTGAACTCATTGTTACTATAATTGCTATACATTATTCTGTTTCTTGATCATTGTATAGATCTGTTCAGGAAGGAAGTCTCTTGATCGATAGCAGTACAATAGACCCAACAGTTTCCAAGAACATGGCATCAATGGCTGACTCTAAAGGAGCAATGTATTTAGATGCACCAGTTTCAGGAGGTATCGTAGTTATTCACTTTTAAGCCCCACTCACTATTAAGCCACATCGCCCATTTAAAAAAGATAGCAGAGTGCGGCTTCATAAACAGTTTTGTTTCAGAAAATACTCGGCAGTTTTAAGCTGCACCCCATTTTTTAGTAACAGAACTTGCATACATAAATACACAACAAAGTAACCTAATTTCAAAACAAAGTTTTAATAGTTGTTTTCATGCAAAAAAATATTGAAACATTACATTCAAGCACTAAACAATGTGTGAAACAATGCAGGTTGAAGGTATCCATAACATACATTATAGCAATGTGTGAAGTTGATCATAAAGTAGGAAGAAATTAAGCTTCAAGAAAAGATCAAGTGCTATGTTGGATACATGAAGTTTGGCAAGAAATTCCTCCAAGTATGATTCATTGGATAAACAGTAAAAAGGTTATTCAATAAATTTAAGGTTTCTTTGTCTTTCAAGGTGTAAATGCTGCCAAAACTGCAGTGTTAACCTTCATGGTTGGTGGCAAGGAGGCCGGGTTTTTAGAAGCAAAGCCAATTCTTCAACAAATGGGGAAAAATGTGATTCATACTGGACAAGTTGGAACTGGTCAAGTAAGTAGATAGGCAGGTGAAAAAAAGTGTATACATTAATGATTTAATCAACACTAGCTTGAAATCTCAAGGCAACAGCTTCCTGTTTCATTCATGGTGATGATTATAATTATCATTTCAAAGTAGTGTTGATTAAATCATATGTTTTAAATAATTAATGGCTGACCTACTTCTGTCAATAGATTTTTAAAACCTATTTCAAAAGTGTGTACACAATCAAGTGATTGTAAGTTTTAGTACTTAGACTGCTGATGAGCTACATCTGTGTTTAATGGAATTTCTAGCCACATTTCTCAAGCTTTAGGCCTTTACTATAATTTATTTTGCCAAGGCCAAGTTTAATTAATAAAGCTCAAATAGTAGCAGAGGCCATTACTGTAACTTTCAGTTGTTGTACTGTTGTTTATGAGGGGATTTTGAGTGATTACCACTGACAATGTGAACTTAGTAACTATTTTAATTTATTTGTTTCTGCAAATTTGAAGTACTAGCAACCATCTGCAACCTTGTTTCCAGTTGCACAGTGAAGTGCATTGAGGTTATTGTTTCTAATCCAAACCCTTTAACTAGCCGAGTTGTGATAGAGCCAGTGCTTCTCTGTTTTCTGTAGTGTTAGCAGATGAGAGACTGACTTTCCTGCGATAGGGCACAACATATTCCTTCACTTTCTATTTCTCGACAGAAGCTACAATGTAGTTATCCTTTTACCAGCCTTGTAACTAAAGATGGCAGAAAAGAAGGCTGCATAAATACTCAAAATTCTCCAGAGTTAAGGTTAGAACTTAGATCTTTCTGCCTTGGAGCTCAGGTAAAACTACCAGGTGCATCAACCATGCACCACTTCCGTATAAATCATTATTATAATATAGAAACAAACCTGTGTTTCAACATCCAATTAAAACAAAATGTACAAAACTCAATTCTAAGAAAAAAAACCCAAAATTAAGTTCACTCCTTTAACCTGGAATTTGTCTTGAACTATTTGGTAAACCCTATTCCAGTCAGGAACGCATGGTCACTTGTTGTTATTATTTCATAAGCTCTTTTAAAACCACAGTAGTGGACTAACTTACCTTCAACTATTGACCTTGTATATTACTTTTAGAGTGCTGGTGTTCATTTTCTGTAATCTTCATGTGTAGGCAGCAAAGATCTGCAACAACATGTTGCTGGCCATTAGCATGATTGGTGTCTCAGAGGCAATGAATCTTGGCATACGGTTGGGGCTTGATCCTAGCATGATAGCAGAAATAATCAATACAAGTTCTGGCCGTTGCTGGTCCAGTGACACCTACAATCCATGTCCAGGTGTTATGCCAGGTGTACCATCCAGTAACAACTACCAGGGAGGGTTTGGCACTGCACTTATGGCTAAGGTAAAGATCTCCTTTTCCTGATCATGTAATTTAGAAGACAACTTACTGTATGGTTGATGTTTTTAAGCATTACATTAAGTAGTTCAAGGAGCTGACATTTCATTGCAACTGATGAAGGACTTAAAATCCTCTTTCACTATTGAGGTTAAAGTTGATGATATTAAAAATATCAAACTCTGCTGCTGATAGACCATAACAACTTTTAACATTAAACAATGCTTTTCTAAATTGCTTTTTCGACGCATCTTCAGGTATAATTAAAATGCTTACAAATCAATTGGTATGGAAGGCACAAAGTTGTAGCATTGTTGACAATGTAAATGAGAAATGGTTAATAAACTAAGAAACTATAAAACAAAAGACAAAACAAAAAGCAAAACATAAAAAACTTTGTCATTGTTCAAACATTTTATAATTTTACCTACCTGTAGTGTTTTTAGTAAAATGTTTACATCGTACCCACTCTCAAGTTAAGCGATTAAGTGTTCTTTTTTAATTTTTTTTTTACTTATTAGGACTTAGGACTGGCACAGAATGCAGCAACTTCGACCAAGACAGCAACACCGTTGGGCTCACTAGCTCATCAGCTGTATAGAATTATGTGCAACAAGGGTTATTCCAAGTTAGACTTTGCTTCTGTCTTTAAATTCCTCAAAGAGGAACAATAACGATTAACCGTAAATTTTTAGATCGGGATGAAACAATAATGGTGTTTGAGTGTCTTGGTTTCTGTGGTTAAAGTACATTATGTGTAGTATTCTAGGATTCTGCTGTCTTGACTTCAAATGTATTAATTATGTAGTTAGTTTTTGTCTGGTTTTGGCTCAAAAGATAGAGTATGCTTTTGTAGTTGATCAACATGGGTGTGTATTTTAAATTATTACGTAGGAACAGCAGAATCAAATTAGACAGATTAAATTTATTTAAATGAAATATCCTGCACTGTGGATGTAAGGAGATGTAAACACAACGTCTTTTATTTTCTTGTCATAGGAAATTTTGAATTCACTCAATTCATAAATTGCAATGGATTGCTAAGGCTGAATTTTTTCAAAAGTTCAGGTCAATACAAGAATAGATCTCTCATCCTTGAACTTTGTGATTTTAAGCTTCAAGAATCTTTGATCCCCATTGATCTAGACTGTCCCGGATATACTACAGCGTAGCAGGGGTTTCATTAAGGATTTGATCAGGAGGGCATCAGGCTGTGACAGCCGCTAAGAAAAAAAGCAAGGCATGAGATAGTAGCTCAGCACTAGGATTATAAATGTTCTCTAAATGCAGCCGGGCAAAGTTGTGTTTACAGCCGGTCAATATGCCCGGTGCCCGGCCCTTAATGAAACCCCTGGCTTAGCCCTGGTCAAAAAGTTAACTTTATCGATTATTTAAGAAGCTAAATTGGCAAAAAAAGTGTGTTAAAATGCCAGATCTCATGACGTCGCTTGATAAACCAGAGCTCAGGATTTAACTTTTTAAGGCTCAGTAATTCCTTACGTACTTAAGTACTTATGTATCGATCAATTCGAAACTTCAATAGCCCCACCGGGAACCCCCAGGCATTTGAACTTTTGAAATCGCTGTTGGTCAAATTCCCGGCCCCTGAAACAAGATCGCAGGTCAAATGCCCGGCCATGTGGAAAGATTTGAGTTCAAATGTCCCCGTCCAGGGACTAAAAAAATGCGTTTTTGCTGATATTTTCTTTTAATTCAACGGCTGTAATTTTGTCACTCTGAACATTTTGAAGAGCAAAATGGGCCCAACATGCGGACATAAAGAGAAGTTGAGTATATTATTGTGGATATCGATGTTGGAATATTCACAGGTACGTTTTGTAATCAAAATGTTAGCAAATTTAAAGCCTAAAGACACTTAAATTCATCATTGGAAAACGAATAGATGCAATATAAAATTTCGTTGTTTGTTCAAATGCCCGTTCCTCCCCCTCGCTTTGGTTCAAATTCCCAGCTCCCTCGGGCACTTCCTAACGTCAAATTCCCGGTCACCGGAAAAAGGCTGCTGTCAAATTAATAAGTTTACTCCTAAAACAGTAGAGACTATACTAGGAGGTACTACCGGAGGTTGCCTGGGGGGGATGTTGAAGTTTCGAATTGATCGATACATTAATTCCTATTTTTGGAGTATCTACCTTTTTTACTCTTTAGGTATTGATTGGTACCCTTTGGGTTGGCTTACTGAATTAATCAAATAAATTGAGTCAGATTCAGTAATTCAAGTATCTGTTTATGAATGTTTATTTAACTTGAGAATGTTTAAAGCTTCGACTTTGTTTTTATTTATGTTTATTTTGCATTTCGCTGAGACTTCACGTTTTTTAAGGGATCAAAGTTCGTGCCTATTGCTAAAAATGACTAAAACAATTTTCGATCGCATACTATGCGACCAGAAGCAAGTTGTTACGTGCGAGAGGAAGTCAGTGTCTTACATTAAAAACGTTGGTGTGTACGTGATCGTGAAATAGTATGACTTGATCTCTGCTCAGATTGCCGTTGATAAAATAACATACTGTATTATTGTTAATGAATCTTGAGAGGTTTGATAGGGAAAGACAGACGAATGGCTATATAATCAAGCGTGACCTTTTGAGCAAAACTAAATCATCCAAAAGAACTTCTCGAAGTCTCAACATATGCAAAACAAGAGTTCCATTCATAATTACTAATAGTACTATTAAAAGTAATTTAGTGAAACTGATTAACAATTATCCCTCGAGCCCGAATGGGATAGAAGCCAATAGCCCATGAGGCCGCAGGCCGAATGGACTATTTGG
>JAOEHV020265531.1:0-12211 GCA_025447995.2 Isaurus tuberculatus | reverse complement strand
CGCTTAACACTACAGAAACCGGAGATAAGCGCTGGCTCCATGGGCCACTAGGCTCGTAAAGGATTTAGCTTTAGCTTCACTTTAAGTGTGTAATTCCCCGAGGGTGATTGAGAGGTTATTTCTCAAAGCAGTTTCAAATGTCTGAACTTTTGTTTTATAATCCTTATTAGCAAAGAAACTTGAGATATGACAATAGGGCAAAAAGGATAATCAAAGATTCGCTAATTTCTCATTCGTTTTCATGTTAGGTCTTTCTAAATGTCAGAAGCAACGCCAGGAAGCTCTTGAAAGCTCAGGTCATCCATTGATTGGCCGTTACGTTCCCCAGTGTACAGATGATGGGAAATTTCAGCAGGTTCAGTGTTACGGCTCCACAGGATACTGTTGGTGTGTGGACAGTCAAGGGATATCTCTACAAGCCAACATGACAAGAGGAATTCCCGACTGTAACAAGACTAAAGAAAATGGTAAACTTTTTATTTCTCTCTATCAACCAAAAACTTATATTTTTTGATACTCAAGCTACATCTATTAATCGCCGTAAAAGATGCCATATTGCAGAGCTCTTTATTGTGACCCACTATGACGTCAAAAAGTCAGAGCATCATAATATACTGTGTTTATTTGCTATATCTAGATTTCTTTACTGTATTTTAGGAAAATGTATTTAGAGAAACATAACTCAAATTGTAGAAAACGATATTTGATGAGGTTTTATACTCTGTAGATTCTGATTGCACAGCGATTTGAAGTTAAGATTTCAGATTAACATGTTAAAGCAGCGTTAGATCACAAGTGCAAATTTAGCGGCTACCAAAGCGATGTGAAGTTGAAAATGTTTTCTTCGTAAATGGGTTGGAAAATCACAATAAAAAAGCACATATTAGAATCCCAATAGACGTAGTTTGACTAGGAAAAAAACATATTAAAGTTGGGGAGTTCGGCATCCCTCTTCATTTTTTTTTCATCCGCTTAATACTACGGAAACCTGAGATAGGCAATGAGACCATGGGCCACTAGGCTCGGAAAAATGATTTAGCGTTGTTTTGCCGCATTAGATAGAAAATATTCTGAACACTTGGTAGAATAGATTTTGAAATAACCATTGAAGTGTGTTGGCCAACACGTGGTTTAATCAACATCAGGTTGAAATGTTTAATCATTTCTGTAAGTAGAGTAGGAAGCAGACGTTTCGAGCGTTAGTCTTTCGTCAGAGCAAGTAAAAAAACATCGAGAAAATTAAAGAGCTCTCATTTAGGTTTAGTATCCCTTCGTCAACTGGTGCAGGTTATTGCCTACTTTAGTTACGGCGGTGAATATAGATTTAAACTTGGAGTTGATTAACTCGTGTAGCTTGCTTATAAACATTTTTGATTTCAACAGTGTGTTCAGGTGGTGTGAGTCCTTTTATTTGTCTTCGTAATCTGTGCAAATGGGCCACCTGTGCTGCAAATCCCAAGGCTAACTGTAAGGTCAACCCGTGCGATGCATGTAGAGTCGAGTTTTACGACAAAGACGGACATCTTGTTAATTGTGAAAAAGGTATATTGTGGAAGTAATCTTTGACCGTTACGTATTTAATTTAGGTAGGGCGGAAGGAGATAATGATAGTAACAATGATAATAATAATTATAGTAGTAATAATTATAATAATAATAATAATATCATTAATAATAATTACGATAATATTTATCTAGAACTCAATTCTCCCAGCTAAAACACTAACTGGGCGATACTGTTTTAATCGTGAAGATGGCTCAGATCTTGGTTAAAAGGGAGAGAGAAAATGCCGAGTATCAGGCGAAAAACAGTACTTCATAGCTCGGACTGAATATCATTTTCGAACAAAAGTTTTTCAGGATTCTTGAGATTTTTTAACATTTAAAGTTTTCAAGATCAAATCTATAAATATTCATAGAAATGGGACCAGAGAAAAAGTCCGGTTAAACGAAAAGTCCGGAAAACCGAGGTTCGACTGGATTTCATCATGCGTTTTACAATAGTATCTATATTTCGTTTTATACAATCGTTTCTGTCACTACAAGGTTTAAACCAATTTTTTTTTCTGCTACATGAAGATCAAACACCTTGCCAACTTGAAAGAGCTAAAGCTTTGGCACAGAGTGAGAATGGAGGACATTTAGTCGGGAGATTTGTTCCTCAGTGTACAGTGAAAGGAGCCTACGAGAGAGTGCAGTGTTGGGCGTCCACGGGATACTGTTGGTGTGCAGATAGTAAGGGAAACGAAGAGAAGGGAACACGGAAAAGGGGAAAACCTGATTGCTCCCCTTCCAGTCCTTCAGGTACAAAATTAATTTTTTATTCCGACCTCTTTGCGGTCTGTCTGAGCCTCCTGTGGGAATTAGTCCCAGGCCCCTCTGAGTTTGTATTAGAAAACGTACCTTGATCATGGCGGCTGTTCAGGACTCCTTGGACCTATGACCAGGGTTCGTACGGTCATAAAAAAAACCCTAAAAAATCCTTAAATTTTAAAACTTAAATTTTAGTACTCAAAAGTCCTAAAAACATTTTCAAGGTCCTAAAATGTTCTAAAAAAATTCTAAAGTAGTAGATTGCAAACACATCAGTCTATTTGTAAAAGTTTTCCTTGCAGTTTTAGATCAAAAAAATTTAGAAACTTTTTTACTGCAGTACCTGAAGCTGTTCAAACGGTAAGCTTCAGAAGGTTTAAAAAATTGTAATAAAAAGTCCTTAAAGGGTTAAGCAAACGATTTTATTGTTAGTTGTGCAAAATAAACAAGTGGCTTTGCAATGTAGCTGCAAAACAAGAAATGCTGGTTGTTTTATAAAAAACTAAACTAAACTAAAAAATTAGACCGATGCACGAGATGCAAGAAGTTGATAAACAGTTGTCAAGAAATTTTCTTAAAAAATATTCTTCAACTTCTAAATATCACGCTGGACTTGCATACAAATGTACCGGGATCTCAATCTGCTGTTGACAGTAGCGCAGTTATCAGCAATGAGAAGAATTAAATTACATAATTAGTGGAATTAGTGGAATAGCATTCTTATTTGTTTTCACTCCATTTTTTATACTAGCAGAAAAAGCAGGGTTTTGTCCGCCTGTAATAACGACAGTTTCCAACGCCAGCTGCAGCAATCCTTGTCGATCAGATTCTGAATGTGATGGTAGTAACAAGTGTTGCAAGAGTGAATGTGGTGAAACATACTGCAAAACTCCGCTTCTTACAGGTATTTTAAGATGTTTTAAGTAGTAGTCGTAGTGGTCGTAGTAGTAGTAGTGGTCGTAGTAGCAGTAGTAGTAGTCGTCGTGGTAGTAGTAGTAGTCGTAGTAGCAGTAGTAGTAGTCGTCGTCGTAGTAGTAGTAGTAGTAATAGTAGTGGTAGTAGTAGTAGTAGTAGTTTTTTGTGTTAGTAATAACATCAATAGTAGTATTATTGGTGTTAAGTCCAAATCTAACTAATTTTTTGGGCGTATTTTCAGGTTGTGCTAATGGGAAGCCTTATCTACTGTGCTTACATTTGTGTCAGTTTGCAAAATGTCCCGCCTTCCCAAATGCAACTTGCACTGCAGATCCTTGTAACATGTGCAAGGTGGAGTTCCTTGACAGAAATCATAGTCCTGTAAACTGTTCCCAAGGTATGTTGCTTGTTCCTTGCCCGAAGAAAAATTATTCCGTTTATTTTCAGTAAGCGAGTTCATGGTGCGGCAGAAATCTGATTTTTACATTCCTTAACTTTAAAACATTTCAATTATATTCTATGTA
Organism: Isaurus tuberculatus; assembly: GCA_025447995.2. Taxonomy (NCBI): domain Eukaryota; kingdom Metazoa; phylum Cnidaria; class Anthozoa; order Zoantharia; family Zoanthidae; genus Isaurus; species Isaurus tuberculatus. The sequence continues at coordinate 8,460 of JAOEHV020265531.1, read as the reverse complement.
TAGCTGTCAATCATTTTAGGCTTTTATATTTGAATTTTGTAACGGTTTTTTCTTCACTTTCTACTGAAGATGACATTGTGACAATGTCGAAACATGTCTAGCATTAAAACTATATTCGTATATCTAAAATGTTTATACTTTTATAAGTTAAAGAGTATTAATTTTTAAGCAAGCCCTGAGTTTACACAGTTTTATATTTGTTTACTAAAAACGTTCTCACTACTTTACGAGCCAAAATGTGGGAGCAACACAAGGTCGCTTTTGTGTGGTGTGTTTTAATAGTTTCACTGACTACATTCGTGGCACCCCACAAGGTATGCATTAAAAAATCCTAGACACGAAATGGGCCAGCGTGTATTGGTGAACTAAGAAAGGTTAAGAAAGACGTAAGTGTGCCAGTGGGTTCCTGGATCTGCCAGAGACACAGAAACCAAGCAGTAAAAGAAAACAACCGTTGTTCCTGTCCGTGTACGTGGGGGCACAGTTTACAGCTGTCACGAATTCCTATCCCGGAGCGCTTGCACTCGTTTTTTGATCGAATCCATACAGTCAGAATCATACAGACTAGGGTCACTTTTTGCACATGCGCAGACGTTTGACCGCGGTGTGCCGTTTTGGTAGGATTTCATTTAATAAATACTATTTCCGTAAGTATATTGTTTATCTGAAGTCCAACTAACCCAAAATCTGATGACGATGATGATGATGTAATGATGGAGTTGATGTTGGGACACTACGAGATTTTAACTTGAACACCTTTTTAGGAGTTACCAATGAGTTATTAATACTGCTACTGCCCCTCTTGTTTTTAGAAGTCATATATTTAAATGTTCATTGTAAATATTGCTCCATAGGTTTGACACCTTGTCAGTTTGAAAGTAAGAGAGTCGTTGGATTGCTTGGACGATTTTTGCCGCAGTGTGCAGAGGATGGAAGTTATAAACCTGTTCAGTGTCATGAGGGTTATTGTTGGTGTGTTGACAAGCTTGGCAGGGAGATAAACAACACTCGAGGAAGGGTCAAGCCGAACTGTCCTTCTAGTGACAAACACAGTGGTGAGCTGAATGCGTTGTCGTTCATGATAAAGTCTGAAATTGGAAATCATCATCAATGTGTTGGTCATGATCACGGCATCTACCTAACCATTATCTTGAACCATCATCGTTACATCTTTACAATTGTCAGCATGATCAACCCCACCATCATCATCATCAGCAGCAGCGTTATCATCATTATCATCTCCATCATCATCTCCACCATCATCATCATCTCCATCATCATCATCTCCATCATCATCATCTGCATTAGCATCATCATATATATCATCATCATCAACATCATCGTCATCATCTTCATGTCCATCAACATCATAACCATATTCATCATCATCATCATCATCACATTCATAATCACTACCTTTATCATTGTTACTACACCTCAAATATCATCATAATTTTTACGTCGCTCTATTTTAAATGCTATTTTTGCGTGATTACTCAATTTTTATTATTCAATACAAGGAACACTGAGACTACAATTTTATTCTAATTTTCGTTGGATATCCTATTTGAAAAAGAAATGTTATATTACACATCTGAATAGAGATACTTCCGTTACTTTTTACTAAAAGGTTTATTATTTTCTGCCAGTTTTTAATATTCTTTTTTTAACCTTGTTATTTTCAGCTCTGACTCCTTGCCAGCAACAAAGGTCCATAGCGCTTGGAAGATGTAAGTTACTTTTATACACCAATTGGAGGGAGTTAACCTGCAGTTTAATTAGTGTCTCATCCATGGAGAATGAAAGAGAAAATAGAGTGTAGAGTAAATTATGCATTGCGATTAAGTGAGCTATTAAAATGAAGTTGTTGAACATTGTAACAATAATAATAATAATGATGATAATGTTTAACACTTTTATAGCGCCATTTTCTATATTAATATAAGCAATGCACTTTACAAGCCAAAATACACGGTTCCAACAGTAGAGGGTCTTAGATAGTCCACTACAGAAACTAACGAATATTTGAGTAACCAAGAAATTCTCTCAGTGAAAGAGACAAACCACAACACCGGGATTACTACCTTGCTCTTTCCGATAAGTGTGTTAGTTCTTTTAAGGGCCCTTAACTGGACTGGACCTACGGTTTAACGTCCTAGTCCGAGAAGACGCGAAGGTTCAACCATTTACAAATGTTAGAGTAAAGGCGGCAACTTCTCCTCTATTATTTTAAAACCCTGACTTTTGGTCCAGCCGAGAATCGAACCTGAGCCTCCCACGCAAAAGACTGGCACCTTACCAACTAGGCTAACCAGACGCGCCCCCTTAAGAACAAGTACATTTGTCTAGTCAAGTAAGATATTCACTGCAAGTTATAAACGCTCTGATGCTTTATTTTTCAGCCTCTCAACCATTGGTTGGATCGTTCGTACCGCTGTGTACATCCAGTGGTGAGTTCAACCAGACCCAGTGTTATGCCTCTACGGGTTACTGCTGGTGTGTGGACAAGACTGGGACCGAAGTGACGGGAACTCGGGTTCGCTTCAGACGGCCGGACTGTTCAAGAAAAGGTAAATTGCCATACGAAAATCAAATAGTCACTCTGATCCCACCATCACCGGTTCTAAATAAACCAAAATCTCTTAAGTTGTAAACCAGATGATGCAACCCTTAAATAGGACAATTCAGCCAACTTCAAACAAAGTCAATTAAAGTAAAAGTACAAACCGAAAATGTATAAAACAGTTTCTATGAGCTAACTTTAGTACTTGTAGAACAAAACAACAACAAAACCACACGATTTTACTGCCAAGCCAGGATCTAGCGGGTTGTCGATTAGGTCGATAACTGTCCGTGTTGCATGCAAACGAAACAAAAGATATTCAAAATCGACTCATGCAAAACAGTAATGCAAGCATACGGGCATGTTAGCGCAGCAACAATCGTTATTATTATTGTTATAATTATAATTATTGTTGTTGTTGCAGTTAGTCAGTTTAATTACGGTGGGTGGTGGTGGTCCATGGAGTCATGGACAAGTGTTTTTTAACGTTCTCGGTTACCTATCTCCTTCCTCTCCTTTAGCCCTGTGTCTGATCGTTAACTGTCAACAAAGGTTAGTCTTCGTCTTCTTCTACTCGTGTGTTCGTGTGTGGGCTCCCAAATTACAAGGAAGGGGGGAGGGGAAGGCAGAATGAACTCAGGGTGACGTCGAGCGTGACCAACTAGTCTCAATCTCATTGCTGCAGCTTTAAAACTGTTATTACAGGCAGATAAGTTTTTATTATCTTGCCAGCTGTGATAAGATGCACTAGCACTGAAAATAATAACAATTGAGTTCCCTTCATTTACAGCTTGCAGGCCAGTCGCTTGTAACCTGTTCTGTTACCATGGCTACCAAAAAGGCAACGATAGTTGTGACATCTGTAAGTGTAATCCAATACCAGCAAAGCCAGGTTCGTGTCCAGTTCCGGCGGGTGTCGGTACTTGTGTCGAAAGCTGTTCATTGGATGCTGATTGCCATGCTAACCAGAAATGCTGCTCAAATGGATGCGGTCACACTTGTCAAGACCCGGTGTTTCAAGGTGAATTCATTTGCTTGGACCAAATCCTTGATTTTTATGAATACATTTTTATGTGTTAATAAGCATGTTTCGGTTAACTTCTTCCTTCCTTCCTTGACTGATCAGTTGTTATGCATTTTTTTTCTATGAGAGGTGCTACACTATAACAGTTTAACAGTATACGAGTGATTTCCTCAACATTTGTGCTCCCTTTGCTATGTTTTAAGTGATTACCTGATATTTTAACCAATTGGCTGTCAATTGTCTTGAGTGAAATATTTCAGTAGCTGCCTTGATCAACGCTTTTGATTTAATTGCATTTATCTTTTATGTCCCAGGAACTAGGCCAGGATTTTGTCCTGCAGTGTCCCATACTGATTTACTAGGTGCGTGTCTCAGCAAATGCTCCTCCGATGATGACTGTATTGATCCAAGTCAGAAATGTTGCAACAATGGCTGCGGTCGTTTTTGCACGAGTCCAGTTAGAGAAGGTATGGAATAAGACAATTTATTTTGAACCGAAAACGAATGACTTAACTAAATCCAAAACCTTGCAGCGTCTAACGTCGCACGCCTTCTGAAATATTTGTAATGTATCTAAAAAAAGCTCTATTTCTCAATACGTTTTATAGCCGAGTTACTATTAGGAAGGATCGCCATTTAACTTTATTTTCTGCTTTAAGTTCAACTTTCTTTATAGACGGGACATAAAGATGTGATAGCTTCCAGTTTTTTTTATTTCCTTTTATCCCTAATTGAATAGGACCCTGATCAAGTCCTTTCCATTATGTTCCCCGCTATACTACTCGACATACTTCTGATCATGATCTAACTAAAACCTAGTTCCTTCTGCTCGTTTTTCTCCTCTCGCAGGTTCGATTCCTCGGCTCTGCCGAAACTTGAACATTTGTGTGACCTTCATTTCCACCAAAGCTTACTTGGCTTTCCATCCTTACGAGGTCAATAAATGAGTGTTAGCTTCGGCTGGGAGCTAACCTGCGATACAAAAGTATCCCGTCCAGGGGGACTCAAGGACTCTCATCCGCTTAACACTACAGAAACCGGAGATAAGCGCCAGCCCCATGGGCCACTAGGCTCGAAAAAGGATTTAGCTAGCTTAGCTTTTTTCTCCTCGTTTCCTTCTCTCTCAATGGGAGATGGGTCCTGATTAAGTCCTCTCTATTATGTTCCCCGCTATGCCAGTCGACTTGCTTCTGATCATGGTCTAACTAGAACTAGTTCCTTCTGCTCTCTTTTCTCCTCGTTTCCTTCGCTGCCAGTGGTAGTTGGGCCCTGAACAAGTCCTCTCTATTATGTTTCCTGTTATGCCAGTCGACTTGCTTCTGATCATGGTCTAACTAGAACTAGTTTCTTCTGCTCTCTTTTCTCCTCGTTTCCTTCGCTGCCAGTGGTAGTTGGGCCCTGAACAAGTCCTCTCTATTATGTTTCCTGTTATGCCAGTTGACTTGCTTCTGATCATGGTCTAACTAGAACCTATTTTTTCCACTCTCTTTTTTCCTCGTTTCCTTCTGTCTACCTTTCGTTAGACCATATAAAATTAACTAACCCAGTTTTGCGTCTTAAATCTTTGCATTGCTTGGAGATTAGCGGCCTAGCAAAACACAATGGCTCAAATGAAAGGCGCAAAGAAGTGCAGAAGTTAATCTTTAGTTTGATTCTTTTGCTCCCTTTTTTATTAATTAACGATTTTCATTTTTTCTAATTAGTACTACAATAATTTTTTTATCCTTGTTATTTCATTTCCACCATTTTATACCCTCAATATTTCGGTCAACTTATATTATTTCTCTTCATATAATGTTTTTCTTTAATTGTCAACAGTTTTAGCGGATGAAAGTCTTTAGCTCCACCTATACGGGACCCTAATCCGTCGTAAGTTAAGTTGTATTAACTACTTGTTTTATTTTTGTAATATTTTGACTTTCATGCTAGCATGCCCTGGTGGTGTACCGCTGCTCAGATGTTTCGTGGACCCATGTCTACGCGCCTCTTGTCCAGCCAATCCCAAAGCAAGGTGTAGAACTAATTATTGTGGAAAATGCGCAGCAGAGTTTTTTGATGAAAACAATAATATTGTCAAATGTACCAAAGGTGATTATAAACCTATTTAACTATGGTTTAGATTTCTATATTATGTGCATCCACGTGGGATCAGTTATATTTTACATGATATACATTGAATTGCTTAACAGCGTCTATGGCATTGAGGTTATATCAGCTTAGTAAATAGCTAAATCTTTTTTTCAAATGTTTATATTCCTTTTGAAAGAGATGGAAGGGAATACATACAAGCCCTAAACTATCAAATAAGTAAAGAGTTTTTTAGAAAAAAAAATATTGCATTGCGTCGGCGGGTAAATGCAACACTTAACGTAGACAACTCAAGGTTTAAAGTTTTATGATTATCGTCGTAAGTAGTAATTGCATAAAATCTTAAACCAACTTTGAATGAACAAAACCAATCAATTCCTTTGAGTCTTTTAAAATAACTTACATGCTTAATTAATTATTCGTTATACCATTGTCAATTGCTGTTGATGGCCTTTGGAAAAAGGCCGAAATATTCAACGAAATATACAAGTTTATCTAAAATGATCAATCTTCTCGTTATTTTATTTATATTGAAACTGTTTGCTCAAAATAATGTATTTAATTGTATAAGGAGCTGATGTTTGTAGCGTAAACCGTTCCTCAGTGCAACTGTATAAGTAAGTAGTATAAGGAGCTGATGTTTGTAGTGTAAACCGTTCCTCAGAGCAACTGTATAAGTAAGTAGTATAAGGAGCTGATGTTTGTAGCGTAAACCGTTCCTCAGAGCAACTGTATAAGTAAGTAGTATAAGGAGCTGATGTTTGTAGCGTAAACCGTTCCTCAGAGCAACTGTATAAGTAAGTAGTATAAGGAGCTGATGTTTTGAACGGCTGTCCTCCGTCTAAGCAATTACAATTTAGACAGCTCCAGATTGAAACTGTTATGTTCGTTGCCGTAAGTAGTTTAAGGAGCTGACGTTTCGAGTGTTAGTCCTTCGTCACAGCAACTGTAATTTAGACAACTCAAGGTTGAAACTGTTATGTTCACTGCCGTAAGTAGTGTAAGCAGATGACATTTCGAGCATTCACCCTTCGTTAGAGCAGCTGTAGATTAGGCAAGTCAAGGCTGAAAATTTTTTGAGCATCTCCTTACAAAGCTAAATATTCAATCTTTTGTTGCCCAAAGTACGCTTGTCGAATCTCTTTTTTTAAACCTAATGAAGTACGTCGGTAGTTTAGAAAAACTAATTTTTATTATCATCGTCGTTAGCTGTGAAAGGAGCCAGTGTTTCGAGCGTTTAGTCTTGATCGGAGCAACTCTTTACAATACAGGAGTCGGGTTGGCGTAGCGGTAATTACTCGCGCCTCTCACCTCTACGACCCGGGGTTCGACTCCTGGGCTCCGCACGTTAGCTGAGATAATTATGATCATAATTAATCCAACGTATAACCAGGTTTTTAACAATATGCCACAGTAGCAGCGTTTAAAAGGTAAAATTCTTTAGAAAAGGATATTTGCTATCGGTGATTGAACAATGAGCATCTTGATCAACTGCCCCTTAGCGTGTTCAGCCATTGTGGATTTGCGCCGAGGGAATCCAGTGTAAATGTTTGCTCAGAGTTTCCGGGTGGATGTATGCCAAGGATCTTGATATAAATATGTATCCAGCTGGATATAATGTAGACCTGTATGTAGGAATTCCCGTATATTTGTCTTTCAGAAGATTCGACGTGGATTTGTGTGTCGAGATCGAATGTGGATCCTTGGGAGTCCAGTTTAGATGTCGGCCCAGGGGACCTAGTGTAGACGTTTTCCCAGGGAATATAATGCAGATCATCTCCCAAAAGATAAAGTGTAGAAGTGTGACCAGGGGATCCAATGTAGAAGTGTGCCCATAAGATTCAATTGAGAAGTATGCCCAGGGGATCAAGTTTCTTTGTGTGCCCATGGGATCTAGTGTACAAATTTGCCCAATGGATGCAATGTAGAGATGTACCCATGGGATCCATTTGAGAGGTATGCAAAAGGGATCCAGTTTCCTTGTGTGCCAATGGGATCCAGTGTAAAACTGTGCACATGGGATTCAGTGTTCAAATGTGTCCAGGGGATCCAGTTTAGATTTGTGAAGCAAGTCAATTCTATTTTTTTCTTATTACAGATCATACAAAACCAGTTTCTCAACTGGGTCCAACCTGTGACAATGGAAAAGTATATACCCTGTGTACTCAGGACTTGTGTCACAGCAGGAGCGGTTTGTGTCCAAGGTCACCAAGAGCTCGCTGTGTGATGCCTTTGGGAGGTTGTGATGCTAGTGTTTGTCAACATCCTTCATTTTTTAATGCCAACGGAAAAGCTGTTGATTGTAAGTAGGGTAAAAGAAAGCTTGCTTAAAAAACATATTAAATCGTTTTCTTGTAGTATTTTATTGACTTTTTAAAACCCGGTAATTTAACTACTTGCTACTAATGATGTTAAAAGGAGAAAAACCAAGTTATCTTTTTACTATTATTATTTATATTGTTGTTATTATTATTAGTAATAGTAATAGTAGTAGAAAGTAGTAGTAATAGTAGTAGTAGTAGCAGTAGTAGTAGTAGTAGTAGTAGTAGCAGCAGTACCAGTAGTAGTAGTAGTAGTAGTAGTAGCAGTAGTAGTAGTAGTAGTAGTAGTAGTAGTAGTAGTAGAAAGTAGTAGTAGCAGTAGCAGTAGTAGTAGTAGTAGTAGTAGTAGTAGTAGTAGTAGTAGTAGTAGTAGAAAGTAGTAGTAGCAGTAGTAGTAGCAGTAGTAGTAGCAGTAGCAGTAGCAGTAGCAGTAGCAGTAGCAGTAGCAGTAGCAGTAGCAGTAG
>JAOEHV020265420.1:0-12044 GCA_025447995.2 Isaurus tuberculatus | reverse complement strand
TACTACTTTACTACTACTTTACTACTACTTTACTACTACTTTACTACTACTTTACTACTACTTTACTACTACTTTACTACTACTTTACCACTACTACCACTACTACTACCACTATGTGATCCCTGCATTTGTATGCTCTAACGCTTTTCAATAGAGTTGCTCTAACGATGGGCTAACGCTTGAAACGTCAGCTTGGTACTTTATTTACGCCGTTGACTAAACCTTTCAATCTAGAGTTGATTATATCACGTATTTTACCTACTCTTCACACTTTTCAATAGAGTTACCCTGACGATGGGCTAACGCTTCTGTTTACGGTAATGTAAAAACATTTCAATCTAGAGTTGATTAACTCACGTGTATTACCTACTATCCAACGCTTTCCAATAGAGTTTCTCTGACGATGGGTTAACGTTAACACTATCTAAGTTTTACCTCCTTGTTGCCGAAATTTTATAGTCTTTTAAAAAGTATTCAACGATTGTGTTTGTGTTTGTGTTTGCTTGTTTGGTTGATATTAGGTGAAAGTGCATCGCTACTGGGCGGACAGACACACAAATGCCCTCGAGTAATCTGGTTGTGGAGTTGACTAACAAGACAACATACGATGATTATATCGTGCGGGGATTCAGGGTCACAAATACCACGGTAATCTCGAAAATAAAACACCTAATCACTGCTTTAATAGAATCATCATACTAAACAAAACGAGCTAACAGAACGTGTATTACGTGTAAATGTGATTACGATAGCAAATATATTACCAACCGTAATTTTGCACTAAATCATTTTCATATTTTACACTCTTGTTCAGCCGAACTATCTTAGCTTTCAACTATGAAATAATGTTGATAATGAATTATCATCGCCGTAAAGATGAAGAAGCTGACGTTTCGAGCGTGAGCCCTTCGTCGGAAGGGCTCAAGCTCGGTGAAAGCCAAATATATTCACCGAGCCGTTTTCGCGGCTCGGTGAATATCCTTGTCTATTCACCTCCACTTCGGTGAATAATTACTCAATATTCAGTTCCACTTCGGTGAATAATTGTTAATTATTCCAGAGAGGAATCATCGTAGGAAAAAAGGAGAACTTATTCCAATTTCAGCCTAAATATAAGATATACTCTTATAAAAAAGGATGTTGTTACAAAGAGAAGCCCAAAAATGATCTAGCAAAATAATTGTTACACAGTTTTGATGGAGTCTATTATCCATTGACGCCTCCTTTGCTGCGTGGGCCACGTCATTCGCATGCCTGGGAACCGACTACCCAAAATGGTTCTCATCGGAGAGCTCGAAACCAGCGGGTGTCCTCAAGGCGGACCTACGAAGAAGTTTCGTGACCATGTCAAAAAGATTCTTCTCACCTACAACGTCCCTTCTCAACATCTGGAGAGGCTTGCAGGAGATCGAAAGACAAGGACGGAGTGGAGCATTTCGAGCGGTAGCGTCGCGAGCGCCTTGAAGAAAATCACAGGCGGATGCATCATCACCCTCTTGTTGGCCCTCCTGGAAACTTCCCCTTTGACCAATGTCCAGGGATCTGTCTCTCAAGGATTGGGCTTGCCAGCAATCATGCAGCCCATCAGAGGAGAAATCAACAAACACAACATCGTTGTCAACATTGATGGACTGCCAGCAAAGACAGCAAACACTAGAAGTAAGAGTACAGTTTTAAGTGGCAGTGAACCCACTTGAATTGACCTAGGCCTGCTCCCAAATTTGTGGTTTCATTGCTCAGTTAGTAAGAGCGCTAAGCCTTCATTGCAGAGAGTGAGATCTCTGGTTCAAATCCTTTACAAACCTGAACTGTTGTCATGCTTCACTTTCGAAAATGTTTCGATTACATACACAACAGCAAATATTGTTTTAAAATGTTTTGTTAATCTTTGTTTTAAGTTCATCTTTATCTAGTTTTATTATATGGCAGGCTCGCTAAGCGGGCAAGATGAAACGAATTCGGTGTTCTGATTGGTTCCACGAGCGGGCAAGATAGGCCCATCTTGCCCGCTCGGGATTGCCCGTTTTGTTCCCACAAGAAAAAAAAATGCGTTGAGCATGGAGTCGCACAGTCAAAACAAAGAAAACATAGACGAGTTTCGTAAATTTATTCGTCAACAAAAACCAAAAATTTTTGATTTTGAAAATTAAGCCATTTTTGTCGCTTTTAACGTTTCTCAAAATTTTCAAAAGAGTCCACTAATCCACCGCAGGTTAGCTCCCAGCCGAAGCTGGTATTCATTTACCGACCTCGTAATGATGGAAAGCTGAGTAAGCTTTGGCAGAAAAGAAGGTCACACAAATGTTCAATTTTCGGAAGAGCCGAGGAATCGAACCTGGGACCTTGTGGTTGGAAGGCAGATATCTTACCAACTGCGCCACTGACCACACCGCCCGGTTTTAATTAAGAACAGAAAAAACTCTTATACAACCCAGACAGCTTAAAATCCTGAAAACGTTTGATCAAAGCTTTCAGTTGTCCTTTAATGAAACAATTACTAATCCGGAAATGAGATGAATGTGAAACCTTTATCTAAATAGAAGCTATTTTTGAGATCCAACTAATATATAGTCAAAACTTCCAAAAGCTTACGAAATTTCCGTCTTGAGTTACAATATGTCTCGATACCAATTCTAAAGAAGGTCTTAAGTGTTCTGATTAAAAAAAATCAAACAAATAGCACATATATTTTAGTATTTATATTAGCAAATGTTTTATTTTAAAACTCTTACTTAATATTTTGATTTTTTTGTCGACTTCTTATCATTTCAAAAAGAAAACTTTGAAGAGATGTTAGTGAATGTGATTTTTCTACAAAGTACGTGACAAAATGCTCGAAAAATATTTCTGGTATCAACTTCTTATAGCTCCTGTAGTTTAAGAAATTATGAAATGGTATAATCTGGCTGCCATATTAGTTACAAAGCACGCGACAAAATGCTCGGAAATATTCCAGTAATTGTTTTCTTTAAGCACCTGCAGTTTAGGAACTTTAAGAATTGATATAATCTCTGACATATCAATTCTGATTTTTTATTGATATGTTGTCTTTCATAAAGAACGGTTGTGAATGAAGTACTTCTATACCGTATATGACAATACACGTATTTTTTTTTTATAAGAAACCACTTTGTATAGGTAATTGCATGGGGCTGAGTAAAATTAAGGATTAATTTCACGAGTGTTTTCAATTTTATCCAAAATTGCCCGAGTCGCGGAGCGATGAGGGTAATTTGGAAAAAATTGAAAACACAAGTGAAATTAATCCTTAATTTTACAAGGAACCATGCGATTACATGTTTATGACATCGAGGGCAAAATTCTTCTTCGCTTTCGCGTACTCTTCAAGGCGTTGTTCGACTTTCCTTGTTGCTGCCCACTTCTGAAACACGTTTATCCAATAATTTGTACTTTTTCTAGTATTTTCGTTTTCACTAGAAAACTTTAAATCTATAATTTCGTTTTCATCAACTTCGGCAAACCGCGCAGCAATTGCTGCCAAAACAGCATATTATTTTATTAAAGAGTTATTAACTTATTGATTGTTAATTTCATTAGAACATTATTAATTTATTGATTATTAATTTTATTAGAGAATTATTATTTCATTGATTATTAGATAATTATTAATTTATTGATTACTGATGTTATTAGATAATTATTAATTTATTGATTATTAATTTTATTAGAGAATTATTAATTTACTGATTATTAATTTTGTTAGAAAATAATTGATTATTAATTTTATTAGATAATTATTAATTTATTGATTATTAGTTTTATTAGAGAATTATTATCTTATTGATTATTAATTTCATTAGAGAAGCCAAGTAATTTTGTGACCAATCAGCACCGAGTAATTTTGCCCTCTATGTTATAAATAAGAAAATAGGGTCTGAAATACCAAAAATCTTAAGAAAATTTTAGGGCTAAACTCTCTTGAACCAAGAAACTTCCTAAATATGAAAAACAAGAAAAATGACACGGAACTTGAGAAAGGCATTTCTTTAATTTCCTAATTCATTCCTAAGTACATCTATAAAGCGCTTTTGCTCCAAAAAGGAGCTAAGATGAGAATGAAAGTTTGTTACTTAGTCTGTTTCTCGGATGAAGTGTTCAAGAAATTAAGAAACCCTTAAGAAACTTTCAGGTCTAAATCGGGTCAAATTTTAAGAACTTTGAGACTTAAGTGGTAAAGATGTTTCTTATAAAAAAAATACGTGTATATTTTGTTTTTGCTCGGAAAATAATCCAGGAATCAATTTCTCATAGATAGCACCTGCAGTTTAGGAACAATAAGAATTGATCTTGTCTCTGTCATATCAATTCTGATTCAGTTTCTGATATGTTATCTTCCTTCTAGTAAATGTAAAGAACGGTTTTGAAGAAAGTACTTTTTTATCAAATATGAAAATATGTTTTGTTTTTTCCTAGGAAAATATTCCAGAAATCAATTTCTCGTAGCATTTGCAGTTTAGGAATATTGAGATCTAATCTCTGTTCTGTTAGTTCTGATTTCTTAACGATATGTTATCGCTACTTGTATAGATAATTATGTTATCGCTAATCCATTAAACTTAAAGAAAAATTGGAGAATGAAGTACTTCAGCTATGTTAAATGTGACAAAATGACTTGTTTTTGATCGGAAAAATATCAAGGAATCAACTTTTTTATTGAAGAACTTTCAGGAATTTACTTCTTGTAGCACCGACTGTTAAGGACCATCCGGGTGGGGGGAAGGGAATCCAGTTGGCAGCGGGTGGGGATGATTGTCGTATCTTTTAGGGCTCAAAATCAAGGATCTGGTATCTTTTAGGGCGTCTAAAAGGTTTTTAGACCACCAAAGTCTAAGCTGGTATCTTTTAGGGTATCTTTTTAAGATAATAGCATATTACATAATAATAACAGAAGGTGTTTGAAGTTGACGTCTCTGGAACTATTAAAAATGCTTAAAAATTATACATTTGTTCATTTTTAGCTGGTATTATGTAAGGGTAAAAATCTTATGTTGCCACGCCTACCTAAGACACCGGTATCTTTTCGGGATATTTCTGAAAAATCCGGCAATCACCCCTGCCGTACGATATATGGGAGTCCCCCCCGGGAAGAACCATTAAGAACGAATCTAAATTCTACCTTACACTTCTGCCCTTTATTGGCAAATCTGAACTGTAAATTTAAAGAGAGATTGTTAATAAAGTACTTACTCGGTGATATTTTTCCGTGTTCAGTCACAAATATCAGTTCACGAGATAGTGCGCATGCGTGGAAGTACAGTAAGGCGCATGCGTCGATAGAAGCATCTGGGGGAACCAAAATTGTCTGAGATGTCCTTGTCGAATCTAAGGTAGATATGTTTTCTAATACGCTCAAACTACTTATAAATGCACACATTGTTCGCGGTGGACCTACAATATAGATGTCGAGCGTTTTCGGAACGAATCGGTCTGCGAAGTTTACAAGAGATCAATTTACGAGCGAAGTTATTTGAGTGAGCCTATCGAAAACCATGCTTTATCAAATGAGCTATCTAATGTAAGCTTAAAGCGTATTCATTCATTAGCATCAACGAGTATCTAGACGTGGTCGTGAACCAAGTAGAATACCAATACGAACTATGGAACGTCTGAAGAACAAGAACAGAAAGGTTAGAGAGGTTGTTTAAGAACATAATTGACTCAACTTTACCCAAGTCATTTTAATTGTATTGTTATGTGCAAGCTAGAAAACAAGAAAATAAGGCAAAGTTTTTCCTGAGGTCCTTTGAAAGACTTCGCTATTTTTCATTTATTTTATTAGGTCTTGAATTTCATAAGTGGTGAAATTACGATCCAGAGTCACGTAACTGAAACCGTGAACAATAACGGAATAATTTTAAAAAAGCAAAATGTTACAAATACAAGAGGCTCATTAAGCCTTTACTCGTGGTACGAGTGGAGACTGAAGTGCGGTTGCATTCAGTTATTTTAACCCTTGAAGCCAATCCCAAATATGGCAGTCACTGGACCGAATCGCTAATCGCGACATGAAAAAAAAAAGAAAAAAGAAAATGAAATGGAACCCAAAAGTTGACTCGTGGTACCACGAGTAATAAATTGTGACTTACTCCATAGGAAGCCCGAGTTCAGGCAGCTATGCTTCTTGTTTCATACGAATTGACAAACTGTTTTCATTTACACGTGCAGTTTATTTCCGACGTCGTACGTTCATTACCCCATTAACAACTCAGAGCAAACTCTCTAGCCTCAAGGTATCCTTTTATTGCTATTTTATGTTGTAGTTTGAGTATCTTTTTTCCGGATCAAAAAGAAACAAACAAAAATTCCCTTTTCCCATTCACAATAAGCATGGGCTGCCTGTGGTGACGAGTTCTGCACAGGCGTACCTTGCGTTTTTGGTTTCAAGCACCACAGTTCAAAAATTGCTTCATGGGGAGCCTGACGAAAGATTAGCTACATTTTCTAAGTAGAAAAAATAACATCAGTTTTTCTATTTACGAATTATCAGTTCACACCCCTTATCATATGGGCATTGTTAGTTGTTATATTTGCGTCGAAGAAAAACCCAATTGTTATACAGAATTCATTAATTTCTTGCCGTTTATCATTCCTGCGCTTTCAAAAGTAATAATGACTTTTTTACAACATTTGTTTTCAAATTAAAAAAGATTTTCTTCGATAACGGATAAGACTTTCAAAAGTAATAATGACTTTTTTACAACATTTGTTTTCAAATTAAAAAAGATTTTCTTCGATAACGGATAAGATACATTTTTTAAACACGTAAGTATGAATATATGAAAGACTTCATTTTCATAAAGTTTTAAGACTTTAAGTTTTTGTAAGTTTTATTTCAGGGCGCATTCCGGAAACCTCAAATATTTTTCAGGATCTCAAAAAC
The DNA here is from genome assembly GCA_025447995.2 of Isaurus tuberculatus. Lineage (NCBI taxonomy): Eukaryota > Metazoa > Cnidaria > Anthozoa > Zoantharia > Zoanthidae > Isaurus > Isaurus tuberculatus. The sequence goes on along the minus strand of JAOEHV020265420.1, from coordinate 5,143 downwards.
TTGAATCTAAAATTAATTATAAGGAAGAATATCAGATATTCTTTCGGCATTTTAGAAATTGCAAAAATTTCGCTTCATCGGTTGCTGTCGTGAGGTCCGAATTATAAGTTTATGATTTTGTACCATGTTTGTTGAACTGGTTGTTTACCAGACAATTTGACAAATCTTTGATTAAAATTTCTTGTTTACACTCAAAAAATGTCATCACTTTAAAGACGTTTTTAGCAAATTCTTGACACAAGGTCTCAAAGGAAGTTGTCTAAAACAAGACCAGCGTAGACATGACAAAGTAAAGTTTTGACAAGCCGCGTTTCTTTTAGACTTCTCGTGGTTCATTTGTCAAGTAATGAAGTGGAGCTATATTATATAGACTAAAAACCTACAAAAAGTCCTTCGTTTTCCTGCTGATTTCATTATTTGATATATTACGAGAAAAAGAGAAGACCACGATCAAAGTATAATTTTTCATTTTAGGAGAGTCTGGACGGTCGAGTGGTTAGAGCTTATGCCCCGAGTTCGAAAACTGGGCATGTGAGCTTAGATCGGGCTGATCTTGGTTTGACTCCAAAAGTTTTTCTCTGGGAGCTCTTGTTCTCTTCCCTCAACAAAATCAGTCCTCGCCTCATGCCAAGATCTGAGCCGTCTCAAAAGTTAGTAACATGGTCATTAAGCCCCTTTCAAACGGTCCCGACATTTCACCCGACATCCACCCGATATTTGTAGGGTCAATTAGGATCGTTTGACATGTTCATCCGATAACACACACAATTGCCCAACTTTTGGCCCGACAAATTTTGGGCGGATCTCCAGTGAAATGTTAAGACTAGTTGAGAGGGGCTTTAGTTATATACCTAAAATCGATATGTATACGACGCAGTGTAGATGGCCCATCGTCAACATCTTAAACAGCCACAAATCAAATTCAGCACCAAAAGATCTAAACCTTTTTTATAGCAACAAGTACATTTCTGCTAAGGTTTAATTTGGATGTTCTTATTTTTGTCGAATTCTGCTCGGAGTTTTTCCTCGTACTTTCCACACTCATGGAATGTGCTAGCTAATAAAGAAATTAAGAATTTGAAGTTACGTACTAAACTAATTCCTTTTGAGCATAATCGTGAACTTTAAACTTTATCTGTATGCATTGAGGCTATAAAAAACTGGATTTTTCCGGCCAAAAATTTAACCTTGGACTCATTTAATTAAGCTTGTTTGTGATTTAAGAGGTGTGTTTTCAGTGGCGAAAAAGACAGTGACTGAGTGAGGACACAGTGGCAGAAATTGAGATCGAGCCAACTGTATTATTAACCCATCAAGGTCAAGAGAACAATAAAACGTTTTCTGCGTAGACGTCTTTGAGCTAAAAATACCTTTTTATGTAAAATGTGTATTTTTTGACTGTATTCGAGAGATGAAACATTAATGTTGTTACTGAACTTGTGCGGAATTATCAAAAACTAAAGGAAAGTCTCAAATAAAAGGGGGGATTCAGTGCGAGAATTATCGCAAAGGAGTACAGTTATAAAATTAAAACGAAAGAATTAATTCTATTAAAACTTAGAATTGTCTTAAACTGGCAGAACCTTTTAAAAGTACATGTACGAAGAAAACGGCATTTTGTCCGTGCGTAAAGACAATTCCGTTTCAATTTCAATGCAAAAAAAGACTGATGAACTAAAAATACGTATATTTTATGAATTGTTTTAAAGAATTATTAACGAAAAGTTGCAAAAGATATACAAATATTTTTCAATTACTGTGTATTTTCGACGCTGCTCGAGATAAAACAGACCTTCAGTTCTATACGATTGAGGCATTGAGTTTCCGACAGTTTTGATTTATCAGACTCCAATAAACTTGAAAAAATGAACTTGTAATTTTTTCGTCTAATAAATGATCTTCAGATTCATTTGTTATATCCTTTTCTATGAATACCACTTTCAAAATCGCCGGATGCGATTTAAATACCGGCTCATTCTTAACATAGGTACACGTACCTTCGAAAACTTGCGTTAATATTTTCTAGCCATAAACAATCATTTTGTATACAACAAATTTATTCTATAATCATTCAATTTTCTTAGTATGGTTTTGCTATTTACGTCTTTTTTTCAAAATCAAAAACAGAGTACTGTAGCAAAGAATTTTTGATTTGTTAGCCCCCTCCTATAACTTTGCGAGTTTGTTGGAGTAAAAACAGATTTATTAAAAAACGTCAAGTGATTTTGTCGTAAACTTTAGTGTGATCCGTGTATTACTTCACTGAGAACCATTTCAGTTTTTTCAATGTCAGCTTGTCTTAGTGATTCTTTGTTGATTATCAACACAATTCTCACATCAAAAAGACATTTTTGTGAATTGATTGTAAGTGTAGATGTTTGTAAAACACACAAAAACCACTGGTATATTTTGGAAAATACCAGTCATCTTGACAATATTTTTCGACAAGTTAAGTCCAAAAGTATTTAAGCCTGTGCTAACAAGTTAAAGGTTAAAAGCATGCAAGTCGTGTCCGCCATTGGAAGAAAACGTTCCACTCTGTGGACAGACTTTTGAATGCCTGGGACAATATTAATTTTTGAGTTGAAGATATTAGTTTTACAGCCGTTTTCATTTGCACGTGCAGTTTGTTTCCGACGTCGTACTTCGTTTTTGGTGGACGTCATTTAAAAACTTTTCATTTAAATCAGCTGCCGACAAGATCTGATCGCGTGAGGCGAAGTTGATTGACGTCCACCAAAAACCAAGTACGACGTCGGAAACAAATTGCTAAAATGAAAACGGCTAAAATGCTTTGATACTCAATCAAACACATTTGAATGCTGCAGATATAGTATATGAACATCTTTGTTTAATTTTTTTCTCATAAGCATATTATGTCATGGTATATTAAATAATTTAAGTTTTGTTAGAAAGTATAACTTTATTATGTTATATATACTCAGCGTTTTAAAAATTATGACATCTTATAAATATTCTGAATATTCTTTCAGGACTATCCATATATTTTGTTAACTTTATGTGCCACCTTAAAAATGTCGTCACATGATTTTCCTGACAGGTATTCCCACTCTTTAAGGGAGCAGTACGGTCACATATTAGGCAGTTGGTAGAGATAAGTGAAGGAGGATTTGGAAAGGAAAAAGTTTGAGGACGGATGCCAAAAAAAAACAAAAAAACCGTGGCTCCTAGCAGATGGAAGGTGTACCTTTGGTTGGCGGACGGTTTGGCATCCGGCCATTAAATATTAACTACAAAAGAAAATTTTCAAACATCCCCAAAAATTCACTACAATCATGAAATTTCTTTTAAAAAACACCCCTTCCCCACAATATTTTTCCCCTCTTAAAGTTAAACATCTTCGAAAAATCTGGAAATATTTATGAGTTCTTCTAATTTACCGATCTATGACCCTATGGTGGGGAATTGGAAATTTCAAAATATTATCTGCGACATGATCAAAAATATCTCGAAATTTGACAAAAATGACGTGATTGACCATAATGCCCCCTTAACAAAAACCTATTTTGCATTCCAGGTGGTCCTTTCTTCTACCCGTTAGGCCTAGTGCCCTGCATGGGATTACGTGTTGCGTTTGCACCAGCCCCTTTGGGTTCTGGACTTTGCTTGTGTTGTATATATTTTTCCGATGAACTGTTAGTGTTCTGACGTTATTTCCTTATCGCCCTTTCCGTTTGTATTACTGTAGTTAAGTTTATGTCTGGCCCAATAAAGCTATTAAAAAAAGAAACAAATTCTAACTCATTATCGTAAGGAAAGATTCACCTGTTTAATACCTACGACAATTTTAGACCAACATAAGTTTGGGGGGCTGAAACCTAATGATGATTAACGATTGTCTACAATGGTAGACGGTTGAATCAAAACATCAAGGGAGAATGGTAAAAAGGGATTTACATTGGCCTCAAGTGATAAAGCTGTTAATCTTAACCTCAAAAAAGAATGAAGAACGAAGAACTCAAAAACGGAATAATAATTCATTATGATTACTATATTAGAAAAATAGATAAGAATAAAGAATTATGAACACCGAAAAACGTTCATTTTTATACGAATATACACGCTATTTTTAAATAAACCATTAAATTTTGCCGAGGCTTATTGTTCTTAATTTTTTTGCTACTTCAGCCTCAATTTGTTCTTGATTTGTTCTATTTCTTTAAGCGGTTTGAAATCATGAGAAATCTAAACAAAAAGACAAGGCATTGAAAACAATGCTGCAGATCGTCTGTATTTTGAGGAGATCTCTGTACATTTATCTCAGATTAAATGAGAAACGGTGCTTCTGTGTTTTAGTACATTGCGAACATAAATTACAAGATTCAGTGAAGTTGCAACTAGAAACATTTTCACCTTTTTTTCAGCCTCAGCCTGAGTTCGTTCTTAAATTGTTCTAAATTTCGGCCAATCTGAGCCTCGTTGTCCTTATAAAAAAAGCGTGTACTTTATAAGAATATCGAGGCTGAAATTGGCGTAATTTTAAGAATAAATTATATCAGTTAAGAATGACCCCCAAACTGAGACTGAAGTTTTATTAAGAATATAACTTATATATAAATACATACATACACAAAAACATGAAATCAAAAGTTCTCTAAAAGTCTAAAGGCCAAACAGGCCAACCAAACAACCAAATACGGAACAAGCCGTACGTCTCTTGTATATCCTATTCCAATGCCAATGATCATGACTTGAAAATAACGTACAGTACTCCAGCGCATATTCTATTAACGTACCTGGGATCTAAAAATATTTTCGGCCTTAAATAGACAGAAAAATAAGAATAGCCTGCCTAGGTCTACAAAACAATATTCTTACAAAACGATTGTACCCATCTTCACTCCTGATATTAGTTTGGTCAAATAATAAAAGCATAATAAAGTTTGCGTCGCATTACAGTGAAGGTTGATTTATCTTAAAATATTATGAAGGACCACATATTGTACAAGAGCAAAAAGAAGTACTGCCGGAATGGTTTCTGTACATATAAATTAACAAGTAATGTATATACCTAAGTAAATAGTTTTAAAAAAAACTATTAAATGCGTCGGCAAGTAGATACAAACTTGAAATAGTGTTGATAAATAAATTATCATCGCCGTAAGAATGAAGAAGCTGACGT
>JAOEHV020265419.1:0-25916 GCA_025447995.2 Isaurus tuberculatus | reverse complement strand
CATATCAGATATTAGAATTTTTTAGATATCATATTTTAAGGACTGATAACCTATGGTCCGCTCAAGCTTAAAGTGCACCCCCCACCCCCCCCCGCAGGAAAAGCTGCGTACGCGCCTGGTTATAATTAATGTAAAAAAGAGAGAGATTCACAAAAATTGATGTGTTTTTTTTTCAGTAACAACTAGCTTTACCGAGTGCAGATTTCAGTCATGACAGATTCTATTAAACATCCGCAGCTAATAAGGCTACAGTTATTATACGCACTAATTGATGGGTTTAGGTGAAGAGAAGGTATTTGAATATGAAAACATCTTTTAAGATTTTTAACATGAAATCATTCGTTTTCCAGTTATTGTTGTCATTAGTAGACCGTAAATCGCTCAAATACTAATTATTTAGAGCAAGTAAATTTGCCGTACACAGCTAAAAGGACCCTCTTGAAAGCAAAACGAAAGCGTTTATTGAGACAAGCGTACAAGACAGGATTCATTGCACTGTTACCATAGTGAAGCCATTTCACCAGGGATCCTAGTTGAGGATAAAAAACAGCCCCCGATGGTTTAAAGTAACCGAACACCAACAGTATCACAAAGAAGGGACACCAACACAGAGTAAAAGTTCCTACAACGATACTCAGAGTTCTGGCAGCTTTCATATCTTGACGGAATCTCTCCAAGAATCTTTTTCTACTACCTCGGAGATCTCCATTTGTAAATGCAAATTTTACAGCAAGTTGCACTCGGATGGAACGAGCTTGTTTCATTGCCACCTTAAATATGACACAGTATGCCGCTATTGTTATCATGAGAGGGCCAAAAAACGCTGTTATGGACACAAATAATGGATACCCGGGCCACTTTAGCAATTTCATCAGGGCAATAACCATTGAATATAACCAAAGAAAAACGATAGCTACGGCGATTCTAGAACGACTCATAATCGATTGATACTGCAGCGATCTTGTGACGGCAAACAATCGATCAAGACTGACGAACATTAAGTTCATTATAGAAGCTGTCCCAAAGAAGATGTCTGCGCACAACCAAATCGTGTATAGATGTGGAAAGTTCTGCATACTTGGTTCACCTGTTGTTTGTACAGACACCCAGAAGGGCATAGAAACCAGTCCAACTAGTGTATCGCTAACAGCAAGGCTGACAACGAAAGCAGTCGTATAACTTCTTAGTTCTCTTGTTGTGATGCATGCAACACATACCAAAATGTTACCAAATATGGCTGTTATGATAACAATAAGGAGACATGTAACTGATATTGCATCTGTATTTTCCATGATACGCGACTGGCAACTTTTGCTGTGATTTCTATCGACGAAGATCCTCTGTCGATAACATATGGACAGCCTTCTGAAAGACCTTTTTGTTTGAGCAAGAAGACTAATTTCGTTGCTGGAGCCTTGTTTTTTAAGAATGTCAAATTAGTTTGCTGTCGGTTACCTGTTGAACCAAAGCAGTTATATTACTATACAATAATCGCTTCATATATTGCCTTCGACGTTTAAGATAAAGTCATGTTACCTGCATATTACAACTTATTCAATGCTTATTTATCTTGGTTTTGAAGTCTGATTAAGTCAAAACTGTGCTTTCCTTGAACTATAAAGATTCAACTCAACGTTGCTATAATAAATCTTTAGCTATTCTTGATTGTTTCTGACGGCTTTGTATCTCACTCAGAATGACAGCACTGAGCAGTTTGCGACAGGGTTTCCTTACGCTGAATAGAAAACTAAGGAAATGAAAAAGTGGTTGAGCTTTTCTAATGTTTACTTTGTTTAGCTTTGTCTTGTACACTTTGACATTTGGTTTTGCTTTCCATTAACACTATCCGCTTGAATTTTACCGACAAGTTTTCATACAAAAGAAAGTTATACTGTTTTTGAACCATTATACTCGAAATGTGGCTTAGTTTCAACAGAACTATTGCATGCGTTTTCCATGCCAAGTTGTACTGAAACTTCTAACTTTGAAAAAAAAAATCTTAGTTACATTATAGTTTTAAGTAGGAAAAATGAGCTTTTAAAGCCTTGAAGCAAATATTGAAACCTTTCAAAAAGAACAAGCTAATTTGAATATAAAACGACGTTAGATGAATGGTCGCTGTTTTTAAATGTTGAAACTCTTTAAAGAAAGATAAAATTACATTCAGTTTTTTTTTAAAAAAAAACAAGTTTAATGATTTTCCCCATACGACAACTGAGTTCATATCTTAACTATTTATAATCTAGGTGCCTTTGATTTCAGAAAAAATAATTTTCAAATTTAGTCATATTAACTTACGTGAACTGAATCTTTAAGTACCAACAGAGTATATATATACATATAACGCTAGTCTTATTTTTTTGTTTTGTAAGAGGATTGGTGCAAGTTACTTGATTAAACTCCAAACTTCATCTGAAAAACTATTGTGAGTAGTCAGCTCCAGTAATTTTGCTCCCTATTTTAACTGCAATGTAAGCTGAGCTTAGAGCAAATGCCCGTTAAAAGAATAACACTTTCTGATAATCGCGTTTCGTTTTATATTGAACAGAATGAACGGAATGGAAATGAAAAACTCAAATTGCTCTTGAATAGGATCATTCATACTTTCTCATGGACTCATTACGTTTTTATCCGTTTTATTCCGGGCTTTTTTTAAAAAGATATTTTTAAGAGGAAAAAAGGAAAAATCAAACAAACTGTCATACTTTTCTATAAGTTGCAACTTTCATTTGAGTTATTTCATCTTGCGCATGCGCGTGTCGGTTTATGTATTTAAAATTAGTTTTTATTGGCAATCAGCGTCCATTGTTTTACATCTCTTTTATTACGCGTCTCATTTGTCCGTCGGACTTTTTTTGCAGTTTTTTACGACAAAAAAAATTATGCTTTCTGCCTCTTTCGTCTGTAATAAGCTCGCTAGAAGCACGTGCGGTCCCTGCTATGGTCAAGGCTGTGAGTGGGAATACATAGGGATTGTAGTTGGGAAACCAGATGCTACGATGAAAACCACAGTCAATAAGGTTTATAGAGTAAGGACACCAGCCAGAGTTAATATCCCCGTGAAACAAAATAAAACCTTCCTTACAAAAAGTATTGGTCGTCTAAAATTATTCTACCTAAAAAATTCGATCTTTAGAGAGCCGATTAAATCAAAAATAAAAATATTGGAAAATCAAAAGATACTGATTTTTTCAGTTTTTAAATTAAAAGTTATTTTCAAATGAGCTATTTCGATCGTATTGATTCACATTACTTTCAATCTAAAACTCTAGGGGAAAATGAAAAGTTTTATATATGGTTCTATTTGCAACTCCTCTTCTGCATGTCTTCTACAATCATTTTTTTTTCTCTCTAGATCAAGTATTTCTTGTACATTTCTAGTAGTTCATCTCTAAGTTTCCCGGCTCAAACTTCTTCAACATATTCTTTTTATATGTATCCAACGTCTTCTAGTTTTCTCCTCTCCGCCGTACTCTATACTTTCTCTCTACATCGTCCTTTATTCTTGTCTATAGATCTAATTTTAGACTTCTACATTTTTTCTCTGACTGTTTAAAAATGATCAACAAAGAAAGTCTGAAAGGTTTTCAAAAGTCTCCACTACAAAAACAGTTTAGCTTTCTCTTGTGCGAATGACTACTTGACTAAATTAAAACTTATAGCAGAAGCAAATTTGGGCAAATTTGTTTACCTGACCTAAAATGTTTTAATTTCAATTATAGCTTACTTACTATTTTCCTGATATTTTTATCATTTGTTTAAACACATGGATATCTACTCTGAATGTAAAAAAACTATCTTACTTTGAATACTTAAAGTTTTTAATTGCAAGCTTTTTTTATTTTGTTTAAAATAATAATAAAAATGACATTTCTTTATTGTAATAGCAACCCCAAAATGGTTTGAATAGCCCTTTTACTGGTTTTATTTCAGTTTCGCATTTGCTTGACTCAAAAAAGTGTTTGACTTTAAATTATTCAAAGAGCTTGTAGAAACATTTCTTTAACAGGGTTTTGGTTTTGGTTCAGTTTTTACGTCACATGGGTTTTTGTTTTTGTTTAATCGGCCAGTTGCGATTGCTCTTTGCAATTTCGTTTGTATTCAGGTAAATAAAATGTATAATGTAGTCTGGATAGTTCTGCCAAAACACACAAGAGAATTCACTTGCCGGTAGGTGTCAGTTTTTATTTTATAGTTTTGTCTATTAAAATATTGTAAGATTTTGTTGTTCTAAGTCTCAAGAAAAATTATGTCAGTTTGTAACATAATTTGACAAGTAAAACAAAGCTACCTACTTATAACAGAATTACTGATTCAATTGAAACTTTTGTCGCTAACTTCTCAATCTCTTCCTCAAAATTTATTTAGGGTTTGAGTTTTCAAAAGCTTGAGTATAGGAAATTGATTTTTTTTCTGAAAACAAACTATAATTTGTTACTAACAAGTGATTTTAGCTCATGGCCTTGACATGTCACAGGTTAGAAGCTGAAAAGTGAAGACTAACAAAATTAATGAATAGTTCAAACCTTAATTTTAAATGAAGACACTGTTCAAATTTTAATTTTCGACACATTATAACATTTATAATGCATGAAACTTGCAAGCAACTTTAATAATAATTTTAAATTAATTACTTAACAGGTAAAATGCTCACGCCATGTATAGAACGAACTAATATAATCGGGTTTTTGATGTATATTATTTTAAAACTCTTTTTACGCCCCATCTACAAAAAATAACACGAAATTATGTTTGAGAGTCGAGGATTTTGACGAGCAAACCACTGTTTTTATTGGCAAAATGTTAGCGGGCGGAAATCATACTTATAGGGTCGTTAGAATAAAAATGAAATCTGGTCAGAAATTTAAACTCTGTATTTCATGGTAAACATCAAATGTACATATCTCTTTCCGATTGACTGACACAAAATGAGTCTTCAAAAAAATTGCTTTTACAAATGTTCTGTCACGTAATCTTAGACCATCATAGGATCATATCTACACACGTTTAAGAGAAACTTTTCTGAACCTCGAATCCATTTCTGACGCTGCCAGTTTAATTGATCTACCTTAATTTTGTACACGGATTACATTATTTGACTTGAAACGCTTTGTAAAGATATTGCTGCCCTTTTTCAACCAAACCAGGCTGTTTGAACTGTTTTATTATTCAGAATCTTTCTTATTAGCCGCCCGATTCTCTTTCTAAACGGTTCTGTCAAATCAATACTTTATTTTTCTCGAATTGATAGAGAATTTCAGAATATTTTTTTTCCAAGTATTTTTGATGTACTTTTTATTGACTGTGATCAACTTTTCCCTATAAACATATTGTTCAACAATCTTAACTCTTAACACAGTCATCCTTTATTATTCCAGTTTGTTTTTTAACATCTAAAGTTAAACAATCATTCCAAAAATCAAAATGCCTTACCTTGATCGTAAAAAATTATCTCTTTTTTATTTGTGCAACCGATGTTTCTTTTAAAGCAACCAAGTGTGATATTAACCAAAACTTACCACGAAAATCTTTAAATTTTTCTCAGATATCTTTAATAAGAATATTGTTTTAACTCACAAAAGATCCATTATAGAATTTTTGTTTACTTAAAATCTCTAAGATGTGTTTATAATTGCAGTTGTTAATGATAGTAACAGTACTGACGTTATTGCTTCCAACTAAAACAAGAAAAAAAAATAGAAACTTTGATTGGAAATTTTTTTTACTGTTACTCAATAATTTAGAGTGTGTGCAACGAAAGTAACGATATTCTCTTTTTAACATCTATGTTGTTTGGATTTTTTTTCTTTCTGATTGGAAAAAGTAGCTAGGGGCATTCTTTTGCAATGTATGAGTGAGTGGGTTTGCGTAATGTGTTCATTGAATTGCACCTTTTCAAAATTTGCAGTCTTTTCATTACGATCTCAACCATCACCCTCACATTTTTAAACGGGCCCTTCAGAAAAGTCCTCGACTGTATTTCATTTCAGTATTTATCTCGTCTACAGATAATTGATGAAAATCTGAATAATTTCCTGTTGAATGTCCAGGGAAGAAAGGATATATTTGTTCTCTTTTGAATATGTCGCCAATAATAATATTTACATTTTATTAATAACAATAATATTTTATTAAGAACTCAAGAAGATTTTTAGTTACCTGCATAGCACCGAAGCGCAGGTAGCAGCGCTAATTGAGGCGGGTCAGGATGATTGATTTATAAGTTGAAAACAAAATTACTTTCAAATGGTATACTTTAGACTTAGAGCAAAGTTACTTTTTTAAAAAGCTAGAAAAGGCATCGCTAGTAGTATATTGAAGAGGTAAATAGAAGTAGTTACATTAAAGACGACAAAAAAGCCGGGTTATTTATGATATATATTTAAGAGTAGAAAAAACAAAAAAAAGATCAAAACTAATAGTAACAAAGCGGGATAATAGCATCATCAATACTCAGCAAGAACAAACTGAGGAATAACAGTACTTATACATGCTGAAAAACTCTTTAAAGCAAATAGAGAGTCTGCTATTTGGAAAATCATATACTTAAGTTAATAGTATATTGTAAACATTTATTAAATCTGTTGGTATGAGTAAATACGAATCTGAGTCTGAGAGTTTGAGCTGCACTAATCTTAGAAACATCAATTAACTTAGAGTATGAATGAAGCAATGGAAAGAAATTCTTGGGACAGATTTTTTCTGAAGGTTTACGTAGTTATCTTTCGGGCATATACGGTACATATTCACTTTTAAGACGCATTCACTATTAAGCCGCAGGCCCCATTTTGACAAAGATAGTAGAGCGGCTTTATGAACTGTTTTGTATTGGGAAATATTCAGTTTTAAGCCGTACCCCGTTTTTTAGTAACAGAACTTGAGTAACTTCGAAGAAATTGAAAACGAGTTTGAAACCGACTCAGAAAAGGAGAATGACGTCGAATTGAAGCAGATTCAAATTCCGAACAAACAGCTCTTTTTAGAGCCATCAAGCATTGCAAAAGAAAATAACCGATTACATTTTTTGTTAAATTCTGTGTTTTAGTGCGGCTTCATTTTGAAAAACTCAATTTTAAGCCGCAACCCCCAATTCGGAATGCCATTAGCATTACTCTCCAAATTTTGAAATTTTGTAAAAAAATGGTGCGGCTTAAAAGTGAGTAACTACGGTAGTATAGTCAGATTTGTGTTAAACCAGGTAGTCAGTGTATAACTAGGAAAGGGCAAACCAAATTATAGAATCCAAGTGTTTAAGAAATGATCTTTTAACACAGTGACATTTTTTAGAAAAAGCTCTAACAAAACTTTGATTTTTTTTCGAACTCAGCCATTTATCAGTGCTGTGTTCGAGGGTTTTAACCAGGAGAATATTTTTAATAAGTAATTATGCAAACGTAACATTCTTTTTGCAAGAATCGCCAATATTGATGAAATCCTAAATTATATGAATTGAAAGTCGGTGACCGTGTTGTTTTATGTTAGATGGTGTTCGTAGAACTTTGTAACTGTTACCTTAAATTCGTCTAAATGAAAATATTTTGAATATCATAGATATGTAACCGATCATCAGCAAAACTTCTACATTCTTTTATGTTTTCCTTACAAAATAAAAATTAGGAAAAACCAATTATTCCATGGCTATAGGTATTTCTCCGTGTTGATGCCAAGCGAACGCGTGCTTAATCATTTCCTCAACCACCTCAATCTTTGCATGGGGCCTAGTAACTGGTTTAGCAGTGTCCAGTCTTCTGCTAGCAGATATTTTGAGGCAAGATTGGAACGAGTTTGTCTATATAACGAATGCGTAAGCAAAATCTTCGGTTATAAAAGGACAACGGTAAGACCTAATCTACGTTTTTTTTATCAAAATATATCTTTATACGAATGTTAAGGCTGAGAATGAAAAGTAATTGAAAATATTTAAAAAGTTCATCTCAAGGTGGAATTTCATGAAAGTTCCTGGTAATTATTGGATTGAATAATCTGTGACATGATGGAAAACAAAATTTGTGAAACATTGTTGTCCTTCACGAAAAGCAAATTTTTTCAATCAAGCTTCACTTAGGAAACCAGCCCCACGCATTGTGAAATTAGGTGAAACGGTCTTATGGGTTACGTTTGGTTGAGTGTGAGCAGATAAAATGTTAAACACTTAAATGAAAAGAAAAAATTTGTTCTCAAATATTAAAAAAATACAATTTTGTTATTAGCATTTGTGTTAAATTGGATTTAGTTTTACAACTGAAAAGAATGTCATTGTTAATTTCTTTACTTTATGTTGCCTCTGTTACTGTTTTTAATTAAGCTAAACACGTATGACGTAAAGACCAAATGAAATTAACACTAACAGTTTTGTTATGCAAATCACACAAATGACTAAAAAGCCTAAAATCTATTTTTAACGGTGCGTTGCTCGTTAAATACGCAACTGAAACTATACTTGACATTGACAGCGTGTCTGGACACAACAAAAGCTAAACAAGGATTGGCTAAAGTAGATTTTTCTTTTCCAGTGCTGACAAAAACTTATGCGTGATTTCCAACTACATGATGTACTTGTTGTATTGTTTATCAAGCTAGTTATGTACAACCCACCGATTACAGTTCAAACAAATTTCACGGTCCTTATCAAGTAGCTCACGCGAAGACTAATGGCTCGTAATAAACCCTTTCACGGTTTTTTTCAAAATTTTATCTAGACCAATAAGCAAAACTTTGTCGCTACTGATTGAAAGAATGCTTTATAATTAGTATATCTGCCGAGTATGGTTAATATGTGATAAAATGGTGAAAATAAAGCCATGCGAAATCGCTATTTTTTACAGAGAAATGTATGTTGGGGGGGGGGGGCAAGTTCATGCCCCCCAACATACAAATGTCTGTAAAATATTGCGATTTTATGGAGCTGTATATATTTGCGAGTTTTTGGCCTATCACCATGAAAAATGATAAATTTCTTAATTTTTAGGAGCTCTTTCTACTGACATCGATTGATTTTCGCTACTTTGTATTTATCAAAAGTTACGTATGCGTGCCAATAACCGACATAACCGTGAAAGGGTCTATATTTGTATAAAAAGTAGAACAAATGTTTGATTTAAATCCGATGTATTACAAAGCCTTGAGTTATATAACTTGGTTTATATCATCCTGAGTGCCACCCGATTTGGGCTTAGGCAAACCAGTTTAATACATGATTTAATACTACGTTTAAATTTCAATTTGACTTAAAACTGTAAGCATTGGAAACGGGGATAAAAATGTGCCTGTGAAGAACTGCATTTTACTACTGATTTAGCACAACAAGAAAATCAGCTCACATTTAACTATCTTTTTTTTGCTGGGATAAAGTTAAAGTAAACACAAGCTCGAGAAACTTTTATTGAAGGCCCGTTCAAACAGATCAAACATGTTGGTCAAACATGGCAAACATTATCACATTGTTGGACGCAACATATTTGACCCGTTTGAACAGCACAATCAAACATGTTGGACGGTGTTGGACGATTTTGGATGAAGTTTTTTGACTTTGTTCAAACTTTTCATCCAACATCATCCAACATTTTCGCTCGCATGATCAAAAATACGCCATAAATTTGTGTCCAGGTTCCAGAATCTGAACCACGGTAGTTCATCCTCGTCATTTCGCGATAAGCTGCTGTGTCTTCGATCATCAATTCACGCACAATGTTGTGAAAAAAACCTTTCTCCTCTCTTGATCCATCCCCTTGTCTTTCCTCTCTTTCTCTACGGCTCTGTCTCTTCTAGCAAGTCCATCAACAAAAAAGCAGCCAGACATTTTCGTTTTCTCTGGACAGACAGCCAGTTGTATTTGGTCCGCCATACTTGTCGCACACGTAATCACGCAATCATGTTCTCAGAGCCAAACCAAAATCATGGGTCCAAGTACCGAAGTCCAACATTGTTGGCTAGTGTTGGATTCGCTTGAACACTCCAGCATCCAACACTATCAAACACTGATCAAACACCGTCCAACACCACCCAACAATGTTTGACCAACATGTTTGATCCGTTTGTGTTTTTGAATTTGCGTTTATGTTGTGGCTTTTGCAATTGTTTTGTGCCTTTTGCGTTTGATCAAGTTTTGTGTACAACCCACCGATTACAGTTCAAACAAACTTCGCGGTCCTTATCAAGTAGCTCACGCAAAGA
This sequence comes from Isaurus tuberculatus, assembly GCA_025447995.2. Taxonomy (NCBI): domain Eukaryota; kingdom Metazoa; phylum Cnidaria; class Anthozoa; order Zoantharia; family Zoanthidae; genus Isaurus; species Isaurus tuberculatus. Next base: position 15,743 of record JAOEHV020265419.1, on the reverse strand, counting down.
CTACTAGCTCGTAATTTAACGTATTTGTATAAAAGTAGAACAATTGTTTGATTTAAATCCGATGTATTACAAAGCCTTGAGTTATATAACTTGGTTTATCATTCTGAGTGCCACCCGATTTGGGCTTAGGCAAACCAGTTTAATACATGATTTAATACTACGTTTAAATTTCAATTTGACTTAAAACTGTAAGCATTGGAAACGGGGATAAAAATGTGCCTGTGAAGAACTGCATTTTACTACTGATTTAGCACAACAAGAAAATCAGCTCACATTGAACTATCTTTTGCTGGGATAAAGTTATAAACACAGGCTCTCGAGGAACTTTTATTTAGAACAAAAATCGCGTTAAAGAAAATTTAAATGCGCACGCGCGTCTCTGCTATAAAACTAGAGTGCGGCCCTCAAAGAAAGAGTAGTTTTTAAAGCATTCGTAAAACTAAAAAGAATAAATTAAAACTTAATCATCTATAAAGGCTTTTCAAGAAATTGAATAATCTGTTGTATATTTTAACGGTGATGAAACTTAGCCTGGAGTGAAGCTTGTTGAACGCAAAACAGAGGCTTTTAAAGTGAGAGCATCCTAATAGAGTATTAACTCTTGTAAACGATCAGCAATCTCATAAAGGCTGGGATAGATAATTCACTTAAGTACTGCATTCAGTCGCGATTAAACATCTGACTTTGACAACTTCTAAATAATTTATTCGTTTTGGGTAAAATCAATGCTTGAAACAACGATATAACATCAACTTCGTTACCAAGATCAGATCAGGCTTGTCACCATGGCAACAACACGTCATTGTGACGCCATCTCTAGCGATTCTTTTGAATGGCGCAAGACTCTTCTATGTACAACGAAAATTTGCAATTCAAAAGAGAACTTTCTTGCATTTCTTTAAAGTAAAGTTTAACAGCTGAAAAATGTTACTGTTTTGTCGCCATGTAACCTAGCTGGAAGGTAAATGATTTTTCTTATTGTCTTAGTGCTCACCAGAGAAGAGCTTCGATAAAGTAAAACCCGGTCTTTCATTGATGCACATTGAATTTGTTTGCCGACAATTGAATCCAGGCATTGTTTGTGAGTTTTTGCGAGTTTATTAATCATGTATGTGTCATAAAGTTTGTTGTTGCAAATAATATTTGACCGAATGCTTCAAATAGATTTTAGGATGAGAAGTTGTTTTGTCTTGTTTTATTGAAGCAATCTGCAAAGCATTCGTGCCGAATACCGGCTTTCCATTATCGACAAGAGTTTATGAATCTGTATCATAAATTTCTTTTACATTACATGTGCTGTCCATAGTTTTTTAAATGCCTAAAACAAAATCCTAAATAACATAGGTGATAATGACAAATGTTCTAAGCTCGTATTAGATTTTTTCGATTCACTACCATTAGGAGCTTTCATTTCTCGACAAGAAGAGGATTTTTTTACAAATGACACCAAAACAGTTTATCACTTGCAAATAAGCAAAAGCGTCAATTAAACTAAACACTGCAGGCGTAGTAAGAGAAATATACTGTACAGCGATTATTAGTATACAGTCCATTTAGATCCCAGTGGGAAACATGTATGAGAACGTATTTTTCACTAGGTTCGAACTCTTTCTTATTCAAAGAGTGAGAGAAGGAGCAGAGCGTCATGACCACTTGCCATATTTGCATCATTGTCACTAATTTATGATGTGTTATTGGTTTTGCAGTTTTCAAAGATGAACTATCTTCAGACAAAACGTCAAAAACCGAGGACACCGGCTCGAAAATTTCTTCGCTTGTGCAACAGACTTGTAACCGTAGCTGTGTTTGTGTGCTGTGCTTTAATATTCAAGTCAATACTTGTTCGGTGTTCTTTGGTCCAAGAAGGTACTTTACACAAAATAGCTGATTCTATAATGCTTCAAAAATATTATGACAATATGTACAAGAGACTTCACCAACTGTTTACCCAATTCTTATGTCATTAAATATTTACTAATAGACAATTTTTTTGGGTGAGCCAGGAAACCAGCTCACAGAGAAGCGATTTCATATTGATTTTCGGATAGTATTTTATTGTTTTACATTACTTGTTTGGCGTCTGTAAAAAACGAAATTATAGGTAAATAATCGTGTTTCGGCAGTTTGACAGTAAAAACGAAGATTAGCATTTGAAAAATGATAGTAAGATTATAGTAATTTCTTTTTCGAATCCAACTTGAACATCTTTTAATGTTCCAAAGTAAAAGCCCAGCCTATATCAAATATTCTGCAGTCAGAACATTAAAAAATCGTTAAAAATAGTTAAAGTTGCGAGTTTGAGCGTCGAGGCGAGATTTTTTTGTCAATTCAGACTCTGCAAAACACTGAAACCAAAACCGTTCAAACTGGTTTAGAAAAGGAACGATCAAATTGAATTGGGCAGAAAAGACTAAATGGAATTTATTAACCTGGTTTGAAAACGAGAGACGTAACTTTTTTTGTTTATTAAAACTTGCCGATGTATGTCTTGATTGTTTTATATATTAAAAGTGAGCAAGCGTTTTAAGCATTATTAAGGCCATAGGCGTGCAGTAGTACTAAATAAGTTTTTAAATTTATTTAAGCTACCTTTTATGACAACTACAAACTATTCTTTGTAACAGAGATTTAAGATAACAAAGGTATTCCTTTTTTTTTCATTTCTAAAAGTATTAAACGCCATTGTAAAGCACAATGTGATCCTGTGCAAAAGTGACTAAAAAGAGTAATCCGACATTGTTATATCGTCATTGGTAACAATTGTCATGTATGGCTGTATGAAGGAAACACAATTCTTGGCCGAATAAACCAACGTGAAGATTTCATTTACATAGTTTGGTATTCACGACCAGCGCAGTTTTGCAAAGAGTCTGTTTTAAATTAAAGAAAGTGAACAGTATTTTTTAACTCAAATGGCCTCGGCTCCTTAAGCTCAGGCGACCGTATTACAAAACATAAAACAGCAAAAGTCATAAATTAAGTTTGTATCCGAAAGTAGTAAACTGGAAACATAAACAAGTTTGGAATAGTGCGAATATAAAGAAATTGTAGTGTAAGAATCAACCTTAGGTTTCACGGAGCGTCTAGCTAACCCTTAAAAACAATGTATCCTGTATTTTAGGGATTTTTTGATATTTAATTTATTTTTTGGTTACTGATTTCTAAAAAAATAAAAACAAAGAAATTTAAAAAATGCAGGTGGAGTTGACGTTGCCTTATCTGAAAATTCATCTGGCCTCAAAATTGCAAGAGCTAATGATAAAATTATTTTCACGTTATCTCTAAAAGAAAATTAGTTAACAAATGAACGATTAAAAAAAAACGTTCTAGAATGATTGAACAAAAAAAAATTTTCGTTCGAGTGAATCTTGATTAGTTTCATAAAATATATGGACACATGTTCGCTTACTTTAAAATCGAAAAAAAAAAACAAGATGTAACTGAGATCATGTTTTCGATAAACACTTTGAAGAACTAAAAAAAGAAATCGAACATCTGTTCTGATGAAAGTATAATCGAAGAATTGTTGGTTTGATTAAGTACGAACGAATATTAATGTTTTTGAACCACAGCCCAAATATAATACCAACAAAATAACGACGGAGATTTCATTTGAAACTTAGTTAATTCAGTCCATTATGAATAAAAATTCATTTTTTTTAGTTGAATGCGACCGACGTATCAACAAATATCATTGTTCCCCCCACGTTTAGAGAAAACCCAGTTTTTTTCAAAAAAGTTAGCAAAACGTTATACATGTTTGTTTTCAACGATTAATACAGTGATTCAGTACTAAACAGTTTAAGCCAAGCATGAAGTCTTTTGAGCAAGTGAATTTAGTTTAAACTGGATTTTTAAAGTCACCATACACGATGATCACTGCTTGGTAATCAACGATCATTCTATTTTGAGGTGTTCACTTCATTTTTATTTCACTTATATATTCTCTTGTCTTATGTTGTTTTCTCTTAAATTTGCAGAGCAGACAATCTTTCGATCAAGGCATCTTCTTGCACTTGTCGCTTGGGAACAGTGTGACTTTGAAATCGGTCACGAGAGGAACTATTCGAATCGTAATAGTTGGTCGACACCCAAGGAGGCTTATGGATGGTTAACTTTGTACATTATTTGTGTTTTGATAATATTCGTAGGTACGTCGTAACTTACTGATCTTTTAAACACTACTGCTTTAGCATTATGAGACAAGAAAATAAGAGTTTTTATTTTCAAAACAATTTTTTAAGACGTAATGCACCAGCCAATGTAACCCCTCGTCTCCCTCCCCCCATCCCGGGTACTTGGCGGGGATTAGACGGGGATTGGGCATAGAATTTGTGCTCCGGTGAGCCGGACTTCAGACGTGTTTAGATTTTTGCGAAATTTTGGCGGGGGTTTGGGCTTGGATTAGACACTTTTGACAAAATGCAGCAGAAGAGCCTGGGAGCTAGCTTTGCTTCTTAATAGAGCTTAAATTTGAATCAGAAAAAAAGTAACTTCTTTATAAAGTTTTGCACTGATATCAAGTACTTGCCGAGTTTTGGCGCGGATTTTTTAGCGTTTGAATAAAAAGCGGCGTGCGGAAGGTTTTATGTCGCGTCATGTCTTTGACACACATCAGATGCTTAATGTAATGTCTTTGCATAATTTTCTTTTCATAAATGAAATAAGTGCTGTTATTATAGTTTATTTTATACTCTTTTATGAAACAGCCCTCGCTATTGTTTGTGATGACTTCTTTGTACCGTCACTTGAAGCGATATCAGAAAAGTTAGATTTATCCGAGGATGTAGCAGGGGCTACATTTATGGCAGCAGGTTCTTCTGCCCCCGAACTCTTCACATCTGTGGCTGGAGTTACACAACAAAGTGATGTCGGTGTTGGCACCATTGTTGGGTATGTTTAATTTTACAATCGAAACTGTTCGCTTATGAAAACTAACTTTTTACTTTTAACTTCTTATCTTGTGTTTCTATGAGTGACATGATTGTGAAATCTTTCGTCGCTTTTTAGTCTTTCTGTTACATGAGAATAAGACTGCATGTACAGGCGCCTAACGTGGTTGCACTTATGCCTGACAACTGATAGAAAAAGGGCTTAACTGAAAATATAGTTTTGGGAAGAATGCCGAGCAAAACATGTTTTTAAAAAAACTTTTTTAATTTTTTAACTTTTTTTAACGTTTTTATCATATACATATATATTTTATAAAACTTAAAAACATGTAAGATAAAATTATCTTGAAATACGCACTAAATATCCCTGTACGGTGTAAATCGTCATGACGCATAATACGACCTATATTATTTACTGTTATTAAGAGAATAAAACAGCCTCGCGCGTGTTTCTAGACAAAAATAGAAAACACTATGACGTAGGAGAACACGAGAAAAGTGTTGAGAGAAAACCCGACCAAGCCGAGAAACACAAGCGAGGCTGTTTTATTCCTTTTTGAAAATAACCTTTCCAGTCCACATAGAAAAAATTTATTTAACTGTTTTGTGACGTCATACCGTGATTTCTATTCAGTTTTATAAAACGGAACTATAACCAACCAGAGCGTGCGTTATTTCGGGCTTATTTTCTAAATAAGCTTAAGTATGCACCCGCATAAGGACAACACAGGCTAGATTAATGAAGTGTTTGAAGAACTGTATTTTTCAAGTTGAAATGATTTTACATCTAAGCCAAAAACATGACGGTCTGGGACGCCATAAGGAAAACACCTCGCTAAGCCACCTTAAACAGTGCACAAAATGAACTCTATATTTATTCACCAAAGAGCGTTGTTTCTTAGGTGATTTTCTCTCGTGCTTTAAAGTTTTAACTGCTTATAAAGTTGAATAGGAGCTCTATCCGAAACGCTAAAATAATAAAGAAAGCACTTTTACTTAAACCAGCAAATAGAGTTTTCAACTTCACACCTTGTGCGCTTAACTATCTTAACTTGCCTTATTTTTTGTTATAAAATTAAATTATCACTCTACAAAACAAAGGTGGCAAAATCTAACGCGCTTAAAAAAATTACACTACCCAATGCCATCTCCGCCACAAAAAAGAGGGACAAATGAATGAACGTAACTTTAATTTTTTCTCGTAGGAGTGCTGTTTTTAATTTGTTGGTGATCATAGCCCTAACTGCAGCCTTAGCAGGACAGGTAAAAAATATTATTTACTTTCAGATATGTTTTGTATGTATGTAAATTAGCTTCGCTTCATTTTTTTGGCAATTTTCCTCAGAAAAGATACGCAAATAAAAAACCTAGTTTTCGGTTGCGTTTTAAATTTTTTTTAAATTTAATAGCTTTTTTAACACAATAAAGTAATTGATTGTAAAGAGATTTCTCCATTAAATGCCAAAATTTATAAAAAGTTTTTGTATAATTCCTTTTGCAGGTTTTACAACTTGACTGGAGACCACTTTGTCGTGATTCTGTTTGCTATGCTATCTCAATAGCAATTTTTATTTGGTTTTCTTGGGACGGCAAGTTCGAATTTTATGAATCAGCAATACTCCTGTTGTTATACGTCTTGTATATCGTTCTTATGAAATTTAACTACAAGTTGATGGATTTGTTATCCGGCATTGGGTAAGTGTTAGTGAATCAGTTATCTACCCCTCCCTCTCTTAGGTTTGCTTTACTTGTGAACAAATTAAGATGTCTTTTTGTACTAAAACGTCGATTGATAACCTGTGTGATGCAGGATATGTCGGTTTTACTCGCGCGCACTTACACCAACGTGTCGAAGGCCATCTAGGCAAAAATCGTCCTCTGTATGTAAACACTTTAAAGACCGTCGCAACTCAACAATTTTCACGTGCTTACAAAATGTAAAGACAAAATGGACTGCCTTATTAAGGAAATGCTTTTGATTCGAAAACTCAAGCTAACACTTAATGAACAAAAGCGACTCCATTCGTGCAAAAGTGTTCATTTGAATCATTGTTTCATATGTAAATCTAGAGACTTGAACTTTATAGCGTTACATTAATTAATTCATTTAGTATTGTCTTGACAGTGGTGTTATGGAGACGCCGAAACGTCGACTCGCAATTTTAGTATTTACAACTTTTTGCTTTTGGTTATATTTTCAAAAATTTTTCTATGTAACAATATTTTTCGAACCAGAAGTCCTAGACTTAATCTTCGTCAACATGAAGATGTTTTGGAAAATCGATACTAATTTGTCGTTTGACAAGCTGGCCTTGTTTTTCAAGAAAAAAAAAGTTCGAAACAATTTGTAACTAGAAAACATTGCTATTTTATTCATTTGTTTTCTTTTAGACCAAAAGCTGGCCAAATCAGCCCACAGGTATCTGAATCAGTGCATATAGTTTCCGAGGTTGAGTCACCAGTGGGAAACAAAACACGTCACGGAGCTCAAAGCACACCTCTTGATGGGGACCATGGTACACCTGCTGGAAAGTTACCTCCATTAACAGAAACGGTGATATTTTAAACTTTGATTTTGTTTTTCAAACAATTAAGGAATGCGTGCTGACAGAGATTTGACCAGTTATTGTAAATACATCAACTCAAATTATCAGTTTATTCTGTTATAAAAATATCTTCATCTTGAAGCAGTTTCTAACCTCTTTGTATATCTAATCTCACAAACGACCCAGCATGAAAGCTGAACAAAAACTGTTTGTTGAAAGGCATAAACTTCAGCTCGGAATCTATTTAATTAGAATTTTGCGGTAGTTTCAAATTGATATATAAACAGACATAAACTGTAAATGTTGCTGAAAATAAATAGCGAAACAGTTACTGTTCATCAGCAGGATACCTATATTGTGTGCAATTCCACAATTGGTTTCGGCTCCATTAAATCCTGTACCAATTGAAGAACAATTCAGGTGGAGCCACCCACTAAGGGAGCACAGTAACTGAACAACGTTAGCAAAATAAGGAAAACAAAAAAACATAAAATGTGAAATTTTAAATTTTAAATGAAAAAATAAGTAACTGAAGGAGTCTAATATATAATTCATTAGTGCAATGTGGTTGTATTCAAATTTAGCGCCATTCTTTAGAATCTCCATCTTTTGTTATTTAAGCAGTGCCATGTGCTAAGGGGCCATGCAAAATTTACTTGTATACGGGGCCTGAGCAGAAACGCACGGGGCACACACTTTTTCCGAGCAACATCGAAGCGGGGCACATGCATTTTTTGGCTAAGAGGGTTAAATCTCTTTGGTGAGGCCTACGCAATGCCAATGTGCAGATGCCGGTCAGTTTGAACAGCATTTTATTAGCATTTAGTTACAAAACAGCTTTATCCGAAATTCTGAACGTGGTGGGGCAGAAAAATTTCTTGAGTGTAGCTCAGGCGGGGCCAAAGATTTTCTTTATCGTATTAACTGAAGCGGGGCACACATTTTTTTTCTAATTTTCAAAGTGATTTTGCTCCGGTCCGGGGATACAATAAATTTTGCACGGCCCCAAAACTGCCATGAAACGCTGCGTATAGTTTGAGTATCATGTTTAGAGATTGCTGACAGAGCTTCCTGTTGTTCCTTACCGGGCCTACAACTATTCTAAAGTGTGTGTGTACCACTGGTACGTTTGACTTACAATTATGGTGTATATCTTTGCAGAGTAGTAACTTGGACCCATCAAATGACTTGGAGGGTCGTCTTCAACCTCACAAACACTTCGCTCATTCCCATAAAGGCGAACTCTCCAGATCGTTTGTAAGTTATTCTTAATATTCTCTTTTGTATATGTTTTTGAGTAGAAACAGAATATAGAGTTTCAGAACCTCATATAATGAAAGGTTAATCAAATATTTAGCATTACTGGTGATATCAAAAACTATTCAACGACTATTAACCCTCAATTATATAGTTTGCCCTTGGAAACTGCAAGTCTTTTCCAAACACAATGCATATTTTCTCTTCTCTAACCCAATCAAGTATACTAATTTTTTTTATCAACCGAATCAAAATTTTTGTTTTGGGTGAATTTTTTTAACGGTTTATATTTAATTGTATGTTGTCTTTGAGCTAATCGCATAACGCTTAATAAACAAGACAAGTACATCAGACACATCATGGCGTACAGTACAGTACAGAACGCAAACTATTTCTGCGTCAATGTCGCGTCATTGCATTCATGCATTAAAGTATCAGTGGGTGAACTGAATCCCTTAGGAAACTGAATAAGCGCTTCATTTTAATTATAAACTTTATCTTAAAATCGTTAAGTTTTCTTCAGCAGTAGTTAAGTTGATGCTGTTAACACGTATTTATATCTTTATGCTTCATCTTACAGTGTTAGGATGACCGGTTAGTGTTAGCATATCAACTTTGAGCCGAGGCAGATAGATTGACTAGTAGCAGCTACGTCAGGAAAGTACAAAAAAGATTGATAGAACAGGAAAACACTTTCAAGCACGTTCTTTTGTGTCTAGAAATTTAAAGCCAATCGTTGTTTTACCACACAAAACGCTTTTTAATTAAGTAGTCAAAAGTCAGTCCGTACAGACATTTTTTCTTCGTCTGTTTCGATCAACTTACTCTTTTTATTCTTCCAAAACACCAAAGTTTGAGGCAGTTCAGTTCAGAAAAGGAAGATTTATTTAAATTTTTAAAGTTTTATTAATAACTTCGTTTATATTTTGACACGTAATTGCACGAAAAGACAAATTTAGCTTTGGGACGTAGCCAACACTCGTCACAAGTCACGACTCGGCTCTCGGTTTCATTCCCAATACTAAGAGATCTCAAAAATGATGAAAAGATCAACAGAAGAAACTCGGCAGTACATACCAACGAACACCATCATATCAGGATTAAGTCCATAGCACAAGGACAAGTTAAAAAGGAAATGCGGCGTCGATCAGAGTTAATGCGATTAGACTCCGACAGTGCTCCTCCTCCTCGCCCAACAGTAACAATAGTGCAAGTCGAGGCAAACGGAAATGTTCTACCACCTGACGATGGACGCCATTTACACCGAGAGTCTTCAGTATATGAAAAAGCGGACAATAAAACAATCGAAGTGGAAAAGGAAGAGCCGAAGATAAAGGTTTTGCCATGTCTGAAGCCTGTCTCTGCAGAGTTTCCTGTATATCCTGAAGGTAAAAAGGGTGTTTTAAAAACACTGAAATTTATCCTCGGATGGCTGTTGTTCGTGGTTAGCTTTCCATTCATCTGTATGTTTACCTGGACGATTCCAGATTGCTCCAAGCCAGAGAACCGAAAATACTTTATGTTATCTTTCTTCATGTCTATTGTGTGGATAGCTATTCTTAGTTTTGGAATGGTAACTCTGGTGGGGAGATCAGGGTGTATCTTGGCAGTGGACAAGTTTACCATGGGACTGGTGGTTGTGGCCATTGGGACAAGTATACCGGTACGTAACTTATATCAAGCAATTTAGTCAAAGTATCAAGTTGCTTTGTGAATCCTATTATAATGCAACAATTGTTGTCAACAGATAAATAAAGTGACTTATAAAGTTGGTCGTCAATAAGCATGTTTTCTCTAGGCAGAAAGGAGGGAGAAACGGGTCAGAGCAACTCGGTGAAGGGCTAACGCTCGAAACGTCAGCTTCCTACTCTACTTACGGCGATGATTAAGCATTTCGACCTGTAGTGAATTAAATTACGTGCTTTCAGTTTTTCCTCGCCGACGGACTTTAATTTTTTGAAAAAAAAACTATAGTGAAGTTTAAAGATTTACAATACCAACAAAAATACCGCACTCAGTAGCTCTCACGGACGATAGGAAAATATGCTATTGATTTGGAGCCCGAGGCTTAAAAAATCCAAACTGGAAACGATAAAGTTAACAATTATATATACATACTGGAAATCCAAGTATACTTGAAGAAAATCTAATTTATTGCTACTAGGGAACTATTGAGAATAGTATGTATGCAAGTTTTCGGCAGTCTCTGTTTCCTTCTCGTTTTACCTGGGCTTTAATTTCTAGAATTAACTTTAATTTATCTCAAAGAGTCTATCTTCAGCAAACTGCTGACACTGAATGAAGCCTTGCGTGTGTTAAATTTCACCTCACAGTATCATATTTTACCGTCAGGACGCTCTTAGCTCAATCTTGGTTGCGAGAGATGGATTCGGTGATATGGCAGTGTCAAACGCCATTGGCTCCAACGTGTTTGATATCAACCTTGGATTGGGACTTCCATTTGTGATTGCTTGTGTGATCAACAACATGAATCCTATCCACTTGTTATCGCCGGAGGAAGAGGTGTGTATTATGGAGGTGCCTTACAAATTATATATTATTCCTTGAAAAACTCCTGATAATACAAAATCTTTTCCGAATAGGACGTTAACAGTCCTTGACTCCCCTTGAATAACAGACCAAGTTATTCCCCCCTCCCTCTTTTTGGTATAGTAATGAATTGTAGCAAGTCTGGGCAAAAGTTCTAATCTTTGAAACTATGAATAACTCCGCTAAAGATATCATACAGGTAATGGTAAATTGGGTCAGTTTTCTATGTTTTGTGTTTTCAAACTAAATTTATCTCAAAAGCGACTCAGCTTCACTTTTTTACAGATATGGTTCTAGCATGACCCGAGCAAATTGACCCGATTAGCACATTATACCAGCAAATAATAACAAGGTTTATTGAATTTTAAATTATTTTGAAAAGCACAAATACATAAGCCAATCAAATCGCAGGCTTGTGTGCGCGATAATAAGTTAGATCATATTAAATTTTTTATTTATTTTTTTTTTCACAGGCTATAATGGAAGCTGATGGAATGATAATGGTACCACACGCTAAGTTTGGTTTTCTCTTGCTCCTGATCTTAGTGATTGCTCTCGGGGTCTTTGCCCTAGTTCGCTTTTCTCTAAAGAGAATCGTTGGTGTATGTTTTATATTTATGTATGTAGCATTTGTAGCTTACGCTTATATACAAGATCTTTATTGCGATCACAATTGCTAATTAACATCTGTAAGAAATGAACGGTTAACCGATTAACTGGGAGGGGATCCTAGAAATAGGTATTATAAATAAGCTTTTGTTGTAAAGGTTTGAATTCAAATTTCTAAAAACAAAAATATTTTTTTTCTTTGGCTAGTATAAAAAAAGATTGAACAAATAAATTTTAAATTGACAGTTTCAATTCATTTCTAATTGTTTATATAATTTTTGTATTTAAAAGAGTTTTACCACAATTACATTCAAGGCTAAGTTAATTGTTTTTGAATTTGAGTTACACTATTTATGTTTTTTTATATTTTTTATAACTTTTTATGAAGTTGACTTTTATAACTGAAACAAATGTCACGCGTTTTACATACAAACATTACCAAACGAAAAAAAAAATTGATTGCTAGACGAAAGAATTAAACTTTCATTTCTGTACTGTAGGTTGTTCTTTATTGTTTTTCATTTAACTCAGTTTTCACGACAAAACGTAAGGAAACATATTGAATTATTGAGTCTCATAGAAAGTAAGGTTTTTTTACTGTTATACGTTATTGCAATCTAAAATATATTTTTTAAGTCAGGCTTTTCTTTTATTTTTAAAATCGTGATCTGAAAGTTTCTTGCTAATGACTAGGCAAAGTTGAGAGGAAATTTATGTAAAGTATGTAAATATAAACAAGTCTGTTTAACAAAATGTTTATTTATAGTATATACTATACTATGTTGTTAAATTATCATATTTTAAACAAATTTTATTTTATGGAAGAGTATTTATAAGACGAGCATTCTCGTCCTTGCCATTTGGCGTGTTACTGTTCACTGTTCCCGGATATTTGAAATATACTGAAAAGTATTCAGATGATTTTATAATACAATAATATAACACTTATCAAGGAAGTTATTTTGAATAAATTTCAGATTTTTTCTTAAACGTATGAGTTATTTAAAGGACCAATCAGCTATCATTAAAGGCAAGTTTTATCCATGACACCGTTCAACAGACGAACCTTATCAAGTAACTTAGTCTAAATTTATTTTTATATGGCGTTTTTATTTTGCAGAATATTTAACGTGTCACTTTTTGATCATAACTAGTTGCCAACAAGCAATCCGAGCGAGAACGCGAGGGTTGCGAGGCGGCAGAGCCTAGGGCCGTGTGAGGGACAAAATTTCTCAATTTCATCGTAACTGATCGCTTTTCCATATTTGGGTGTAAGTAATATCCCATATTTGGTAGTAATACCCCATATTAGGTAGTCGATTGTCGTGATTGATCGACGAGTTTCTGCATCTCAAGTTTCGTTCAAGCGTCAAGTCAAAGCCAAAGGAGTGTGCAGTGAGAATTCTTAGTTATTCTGGACTTCTTTTTTTAAAGAACACAAGGGTAAGTGCTTTTGAGCGTCTCATTCAACATTTTTAAACTGATTGTTGGCTTACAAAGTAGACCAGTTATTAAAATGAGAGTGCTGCGAGTAGTTGTGTCAACGTTTTGAGAACAAGCTCTCCCTCAAATTTCACCACTTGCTTGAAATGTAATTAGCTATAATAACAAATATGCAAGCAACAAAAATTAAACATGTATCTTATATGTGTTCATACATGAAGCAATTTAAAACCAAATTCACACAAAAAAGCTTTTTTCCTTTCTTTAATTACTAAACAAAAAAGTCAACAACTTTTTACTTTCATTGAAAAAAATATAAATATGAATATCGACCTTATTATCAGCAAATTTAAATCAAATAGTCACTTGTTGCTTGAAATTTTGGTGTTGGTGGTTTTTCAATAAGGAGGTAGATCTAAAAAAACAAGACGTTCGGTTAGGAATAAAAAAAGATGAGCAGTAATAAGACAAAGCTGTACTTGCATGTTAATTTTTTTTTCAGGTGTGAAAACTGCCTACTTAAATTATATTATTGTGAGAACCGATTCGCACCTACAGAGTTTCAAATCAGACAATTCAATTTTAAAAAACAAACGTGATTACATTTGCAAGTCAATATAGTCGAGTGTGACTCTTCACTTGCAATTTTTTTCGATAAAACAAAACCTTTGTAATTGTAAATATATCCCTTCAGATTTAAAAACTGATACTCGTAAGAATTTTTTATTTTGAATAGCTTTTTAAAAAGCTCTTACAAAAGTCAATCAAGTTATTGTAAGTTGTATAGAAATAAATCAAAAAAAAAAAATTCCACGAAAGGGGCGGTTATTTCCTTTCTTCTGCTCTCTGTCGCTTCGCTCCGACGCACAGAAAACGTTTATATTGTATGTTTTCCATAAAATACAACGGGTGTAGGAGTAGACGCGTACCAGTTTTTTGGAGAAGGATAATGTACAAATTGTTACACATAGTAAATAATTAGCTGGAAGCCAGTTGACTATAACCTTGTATATTACATAAATTAAACCCGGTGATGCGTAGTTGAACTGGTAAGGTCAAGTGAATGTTAATTACAACAAATTGAATATATATTCATAATGAATAATCCCGAGGGATTGCGCAAAGCGTGGGATTCCAAATGCCCAATATAAACACATTTTTACTTTATCTTATCTTGTTTTGGGAGCTCTCCTCAAACTTCGCACGCTGTCGGTACGCGAGCGCTACACGTGTGACCACAAGACTGTTACCGCTGGTCATTGCATTGCACTCCAATGTTCACAAAAACATCAATCGCTTGCAACCAGCCTAACACAAATCCACTTTAAAACTATGAAGGTAAATTTGGGACTAAATTGATTCGTCGGGGTTAAGTGATCGAATCGTCGATGTTCCTAGATCGTTGACAGTGACTGCAATCATCGTTGCGTGGAGCGATTAGTCGTTTGCCGAAATCGAACTGTCGTTTATGAGCGTGCATTGTTTCAAATGCTAAATCGAGTCGTTGCACGTCAGATCGAATCGTTGCACTTCAGATCAAATCGTAATACCGCAGACCAGTATCGAACGCGGTAAGAACTGCAATTTTTTAAATTTTTTTTAAAAAATGTTTTTAAAAATTTTTTTAAATAACTTTTTTTTAATAATTTTTTAATTTTTTTTAAAAAATCTTTTAAATTATTTTTTTAACATTTTTTTAAAAGGTAAACTAGTGAGCAGCACAAAAGCTGAACGTAGAGAACACTTGACGCTGTTGTAAGTTTTAAAACTTGTTTTATTTTCCAACCGGTTTCGCCAATACTGTGGCTTCGTCAGGGAATAACAAGTAAAATTATTAGTTTAGGCTTAAAGCTAGTGAAAGTGACAGCGGGGAACGAACATTTTCTGAAGATTTGTATTTTCAAACTACATGAATGTCAGAGGTCTGAAAGAAAATTACAGTAGTTAAAAACTATCGCTGAAAAGGCAAAGTTTCTAAGTACAAAAGGTTTTAAAATACAAAGTTTTAAACTCACAGGCTCTGGTTTCTGACATTTAATAATTGCCGTAAATTTCATTCCCTAACGATCGGTGAGTTCTTAATGTTTTTCTAGTGCAAATACTACTTGCAATCTGTTTTCCCTCGCGTGTAACGAGCAACGTATTGCATGCTTTCTTTTTGGTCGTTTTTCGTTCTTTCCAAATACATTAATAAAATGAAAGCATGCACTGCGAAAAGCAAAATGACTAAAATACTTTGGCGGATGAGATCAAAACATGTTTGTGGCGTAATGCGGATCAGAGAACTGCAGTGAAACATACGTTGGAGAAACTAAGCAAGCATTGGGCACGAGAATGGGGCAACACAAAAGGCCCAGTACAATCGAGGCTCAGAACTCTGCTGTTTTTAACCATTTAAGAAGCTCGGGCCACTCCTTCGATTTAGGTGATGTCAAGATTCTTGACA
>JAOEHV020265308.1:0-12212 GCA_025447995.2 Isaurus tuberculatus | reverse complement strand
GAACAGGTAGTACCGGTTTACATGTTACCAGTAGCAGGAATTCTCCTGACCTGGAACAGGTAGTACCGGTTTACATGATACCAGTAGCAGGAATTCTCCTGACCCTTCATGAACCAATAAAGTAGGAGAATAATTTTTTCCATGTGATCTAGTGCCGGCATTAAACCAAACCCCAAAATAATTCTACTCGCCCTTTGGTGGCGTGGTTCGCGCAGTAAAGAAGATCCAACCACAAAGTCTTTGGTTTAATCCTTGGCTGTGTCGAGCTTTGGCTCTATTTTTTATCTTCTTTTCCGCCAAATTAAAGCTGATCAAGTTTCCATAGTTACAAGGAAGGTAAAACGAGCATAAACACCTTCTGCTGGGAGCTAACCTGCGAAAGATTGTGTCCCATCCAGGAGGAGTCAGTAACTTTCAAACGCTTAACAGTCCAAAAATCGGAGATGAACACCGGTCCGAAGGGCCTCTAGCATTTTAAAAGGATTCAGTTCAGAAAACTGATACATACTTCACAAATAAGCCGAGGTAAACTTTAAAGCATTTGCGTCATTTTCGCCAGTGGCTTCTACTCTTGATAAGACGCTAATAAAATTCTTTCTTTTTCAATCATTTTAATACGTTCATTCAAATTCGCAAAAATTATTTTAGGCAAAATCGGCCAAAAATGCTCCATTGGAATTGAGTTGCAAAATATTAAGACTACCAAAAAATAGTTAACAGATCACCAATAAACTCTAAGGGAAAATGAAATTCAATGAAAGCCGCTCTACTTTTCCAAAGCTTCTGCCCACTCTATGACAACGTAGAAATGTCAAGTTCCCTGCTATACCCCCTTTTTCGAGATCCATGGTTGCAATTGCATTACCATCGTTGTAATTGCGACGCGACGGTTGAGAGTTTTCAAGTCGGCGGATTGGGTTGTTAGTTGTTTAAACACTCGTACTTTCTGCGACTGGCGAAAGTGTCGTTAATGGCTTACACTCGCTATAGAATCAAAGTTTCAGTTAAAGCCAAATAATAATACTTTTATTGTGGTGAGTGAAAAAATCCGCAGTCATTTTTTTTAAAGAATTCACCCGGGAGTGGGGAATACTCACCAGAATTTCGGGTAGGAGTGTGCCGCTGGACCTTCACAAACCTGACTCTGTTCTAGACTAGAAATGGCTTGATTTCGATACCCTGTTCTACACTAGCAACCCCAACCCTGTCCAATTAATTTGCAGATAAAGAAACAGCGCCGATCAGCGAATGAATATTTTAAAAACAGAGATCAAGCCTGTGAATCATGAAAAAATTCACGTACATCAAAACCCGGCCAGTCAAACCAATTCTCATATCCGGGAAGAATATATTTGCACCCTGTACTAAACAGTTTGTAAATATTGCAAAATTTTAGCCCTGTTCTAAACAAAATTTTCCATGATTTATACACCCTGTTATAGACTGGATAGTCTGAAAACCATACTCTGAACAGCGGCACATACACGTATAGTCAATATATCGCAATATCTCCCCCCCGCCCCCGGGAGAATGCACGACACCTTTCAAATCGACATATAGGTTTTGACAGACCCTCTGCCATCACCAGTGTTTAAAAATGCAGATACAAGTCCTGTACAATATATAAAGGAAAACCTTTAATACTAAATTATTTAACTTAGACTTGAATCTTGCTGTTTTGAAAATTAGTTTGACATTTTTCATCTCGAATGCTCTTTTAAAATATTTCCCTATTTTTTAGCTCTGTGAAATAACAACATTTTCTTTCTCATTTGCACTTGATTCTAAATTCGCTTAGCAATTTTTCAAGTCAAGTAAAATTTTATGTTTAGCTGCTTCACATTATAAAAAAAATTGACTTAAGCTGAGGTGTGTTTCAACAGAACTACCAGAGGAATGCATAAAAAAACTCTTCGTTTCTTGTTTACATTTTCAACGCGAAAAGTAGCAAAAAATTGTAAGTACGGATAGAAAAAAGTTTTTATCACTTGCTGCAATGTTTTTTGTGTTTTCTTTGCATCGGCAGCAAGGAAGGACTATCACTTCACCGCCATTTCGCTTTCATATAAAGAGAGCAAATGACTTCGCGTCAGACTTTTGATAAGCTTATTTTGAATTTTCTGTAAAATGTCATAGTCAGAGTCCTCTAGGTCTTCGTAGTAATCCACTGTGTTTTGAGAATAAATTTTGTTAAAAGCGAAAGTTCAGAAAACAAAAAAGATTGATCCAATCGCAAATTTGCTGTGTGAAATTTGATATGTGCAACGATGACGTTCAAACTATTTGGTTTTTGAATGACAAGTTAAAGTTCCTCGCACGGCGAATACCGTTTATTTAACGAGATTAAAATCTATAAAGCAACACTAAATGATGGTTTTCAGGATTGCTAAGTCTGACTTTAATTCTTTCATGTCGCCGTCTTTAATTGGACGCTAAGAAATGTTACTTGACTTTTTACTTTGAGCTCCACAAGTAATTTTCGTGCTTAAAAGGCCCACTAAGTCTAAATTCCTAGTTTCCACTGTGTTTGAAGTTAAAGATTTTGCCGTCCAGTGCTTTCAGTAGTTTGGAACAAAATCATAAAATGGTCATATTTACATTTGTTCTTAGGGGGAAGGACTTTCCATTTTGATTACATTCTTTTATGATCAGTCCGTGCCGGCTTTTCCTAGTTAAAATCAAAAAGTCTTGGGCTAAGGCATAAGGTTGCTACTTAAACGCTGCTGCGTTCTTAAATAAACTCTTACTGCTTTTACCAAACGTAAATGATATTAAAAGGGATCGATATCTAAAACTTTAATTAACTAATACTGAGCTCTGAGCGATTCCTTTATTTCCGAAAACGACATCGGCCTGTGTATCTTGTCTTTAGGTACACATGCTCTGACCAATAAGAGCAAAGCAAAGTGTGTTAATTACCCCACGTGACCTGGTTCTTGTCAATCAACAATTAAAGCATCCGGGCATTTCTACTATTTCGAGTGCAAAGAAAAGTTTTTCTACATACGGCTGAGAAAATGAGAGATTTGGTTGCCACCTTCTTCTTTTGCATTCTGCTACAAGGTATTTGAAAAACGGAGAGATATACTGCTTTAGAATCATTGTTAAAAAGTTTGATAGATCTTGGAGGGCAAGTTATAGCGAAATATTTGTGTTGCATTTAAGCGGCGGTGGTCATTCGTCCGTTCGTCCATTAACATTTAGGCTTCTCCATTTGAAATCATATCTTGCTGTTATTATAGCTTTACATAGATTACAGGCTTACAGTACGCGTATAGTTTCAACTGTGTAGCTTTGTTTGCTGTTTAAAGGGCTACCAATATTTTCATTTAAGAGCATTTTGTTAATAACTTAGATCTTGCAATTGTGTAACTTTTTCACTTGGGACGTCGCTTTTCGTGTTGTTTACGTGGGTTTAAGATACAATCTAGCCATCTTATCTCCGGCACAACTGAATTATTGGCAACTTCATTTTATCATCGAAGATTGAGTAATTTCTATTGTACCCAACAAAGCTTAAGATTTTGTTTTTATAATGCTTTAAAAAGTTTATGTTTTGTGATGTGGGGTTTGATGCGTTGCAATCTTCTAACACCGAGGGGTTTATTGTTCAGATGCACCAACCAGTAAAATATCAGTATTTTTTGCTATGTTTCTTTATACGTGGAATCTAAAAACTCTGATGCGGGCGCAATTGAGGTAAAAGTCTGTAAGTTCCTTTTGCACAAACCTTAAAAGCAGCGAAATTGTTGCCTTTTTCGTGTTGAAGTGTGCTTGGATTACAACACTAACAGATGTCGTTTCGCAATTGCAATTCATGGCGTTCATGATATGTTTGTAGTCTTCCTTTAATTTGTTTATACGGCTGAAAACCATAGACTACTTACAAACTGTACCTGTAAGTGTTGTTATGAACACTGAACGTACGTGTAGTTCATGCTCGTGACAATGCCTAACCGTATTTGTTTAGCATTGAATATAGGTCAGAGGTTGTGTTTAGAGTTTCTCAAGAATGGAGCTTATTTCCCGCCATTCTGTCTAAAGATGTAACTTATACCTCTTTTCAGCGTCAGAATCAAAGATCCATATAGTGCTAGAAAAATTACTAAATGATCTCAAATGTCATAATACATTCCTTTCGAAACAGCTGTTTGCGATCCATTCTAGAAAAAGTAACATAAAATAACACTGAAACTGCGTGACTGCATTATTGTATCTTTTGCAGCTGTGTATGCAGCCATGCAGATTACATTTATTTTGAACGTTTATGACTCGGCCGTTTAAATCTTGAACGCATAATAATCGTTTTATTTTGTGTAAGTACTTATGCAACTTCGTTTTTGTTGATTCGCCACTAAACAAACCTTGTTGATTGTTTGAAAACAACAGCTTTGGAAGTTCTCTAGCACAGCATCATTTACAACCTGCATAGCCCTTGAAATGGACCAAAATTAAGTTTTGGTGCGAGATAAACAAAGCATCATTTGTCTTATTCAAATTGTTTTAAGGTTTTACATTTAAAAAAGTAATTTTTGCAAAGAAAAAAATTCTTCAGACTAAACAAATACAGTTTAAAAAAAGTTTAGAGAAACATATAAACACAACTTTATAATACATGGAGATACATATAAAATTAATACAATTTTATTTTGCATCAAAGCACATAAAAACACAATTTTATAATGTAAGAAGACACACTGATGATATTTTTTTTTACTAAGAACATAAGATCATAGAAGTTTTTAGTTAAGATAAGGTTTATATAAAATGCTTTTATTTGTGTATTTCTTTTGTTTTTTCGTTAACCCTATTACTTTGTGAATTAATTATTTTTTAGAATGAAGCAATATATTATTAAAAGAGAATTTAATATCTATTTGTGATACTTAATCTTCAAATGCTCTTTCAAAACAAATATAATAAATGGAGATAAGACAAGACTTCACTTGTGTCTCATCTTGTTTTGACATATGTTGTATTTAAATAAGCTCCTGTTTAAAAACTATGTTCAGAAAAAGCAAGTTGCATGTCATATTAAACAAACAACTTCTTATATTTATTGTTGAATAGTAAAAATTGACAGCTCTGTCTAATGAACTTGCCAAGTTTCGATGGCTCCTTTTGAATGAATTGATAACAGATGGAAAATATTATACTATTAGTTTCAATATCATAGATTTGCATGATTAAATTGGATGTTGTGTGTGATTGGGTAAAAGTAGTTAGGCTCTCAAGGTGGATTCTGGTTGCAGTTTGTAATGTTTTGATGACAAGTTAGTGATGTGTTTTTTAATACTACTCAACACAAGTATTGCTATTAATAGTAGTCCTTTCATAGGACTTGATTTAGACAGCCACACAACAAAACATAACCTACTGTTATCATGGAAATATCTTGGTAACAAGGCATAAAAAGAAAAAAATTCAACCCAGTGTTTGTTTTCTTAAAAGATCTTGTCTGTAACTGTAACTTGTTTTTTTTAACTTTAACTTTAAATTTAATTTTCTTTTTAAAAACTGTAAAGAATGTTTAAATTGCAGACATTTTGTTCTTTGACAGGGATTCACACAGTTAGCTATGATCATTAATGTTTTTTTTTCATGTTTTTTTTTGGAAATTAATTCAATGAACTCTAGGTTTAAATCTTTAATCTTTGCCTTAAGTAGAGTTGGAACCTTCAGGTTTTGAGCACCAAATGATAACCTTTCATGGGCTAACAGTTGAAACATCAATTTCCCTGTCTTTTTATGGCAGTGATTAAATGTTTCTATCTAAAAGTTGTATTTTTACTCATGACAATAGTTTTTCTAAAAACACAACAATTCAGCAAATATTATAATTTCTATTGTTTTTTTTGAGTTACGAATCTTCTTGTTTGCCTTCTTTAATCCATATCATGGCTAATTTGCCTATCATTTGATATATATTTGTTGTTGGCCTATCAAAGCTTTGGATTTTTATAATTATTATTTATAAGAACATAGTGATTAACCTTTCTTATGATATTTTTCTTAGGATGCTGGGCAACTTCAGATAGATGTGTTTACTTGTCCTGTGATTCGAACAATACTTGCGAAAGAAAAATAGAAGAATGTCGAAGACCAGATAAAAAGGTTGTTCACTGCTATTCAGCATGGAAGAATGAATCTGGAACAGTGAAACTGATGAGACAGGGTTGTTTTCTTAATAGTATAACATGCTCCAAAAGTCCTGATTGTATTGGGCGAAGCCATCTCCGAGGTGTTATCTATTGTTGTTGCACTGGTAACTTGTGTAATGAGAATTTCACAAGTGTTAGCAATATAAAGTCTACCTATGTAACCAAACCTCCACCATCGGAAGGTAAGATATATTACTACCCCTGCCATATATATATATAATTATATAATTTAAGCAAACCTTTTCCATTGGCAAAAGCCAAAATCATTTATCCACAAACATAGTACATTGACCAGAGCAAACCAATGTTGTTCAATATTTTCATAACCCCTTGTTGACATATGACCTTTTTTCAAAATCTTTTTAATAATTAAACTTCTAGAGAACGTGACTGGTTTCAAAAGAGTTTGGTCATTTTAGCCCATGTCTAGATTTTATGGCTGGAACCTTGAAGACTATAAAACTTGAAAGTTTTTGATATTTGCTGAGTAAGAATTATTTTTTCATGCTTACTTTTGTAAACTCTAATGTATTTTTTTTATCCTACAACAGTGTTGGTCCATAACACTACAAGGTTGGATAGGCCAAATGTTCAGCACAGACCACTCTATTCTCTTCTGTACTCAATCCCAACCGTGATTGTAGTTACTGTCATCTTGGTACTGGGTTTCTTCATGTGCTATCGTAATAAAACACCGTGTCTGAGTAGAAACACAATAGAGGTTGACGAAGAATTGCATATGTGTGTTCCGCCATCTCCAGAAATGAAGAAAAAAGATCTTCCCATTCAATTAGTAGAGGTACTATCACAAGGACAATATGGAACAGTCTGGAAAGCAAACTTTCTGAAGGAAACAGTTGCTGTTAAAATCATTTCTTCCAATGAAAAAATGACCTGGGTGGCAGAAAGAGACTTTTATGCTAAATGCAATTTGAACCATGAAAATATCCTGAAGTTCCTTGCAGCAGAAAGGCACAGTGATTGCCATATGGAATATTGGCTAGTTACTGAGTATCACGAGAATGGCTCATTATCTGATTATCTCAAGAAGAATGTCATTTGCTGGGCTGACTTCTGCAAACTCACTGCAGGTTTGGCCAAAGGGCTTTCATACCTACATGCTGAAGTATTTGATGACAAACCTTGTATCGCTCATCGGGATATCAAGAGCAAGAATGTTCTTATCAAGAAGGATTCAACTTGTTGTATATCAGACTTTGGTTTGGCTACAAAGTTTGAGGCAGGAAATACTCCTGGCGAGACACATGGTCATGTATGTTTACATCTACCTAGTTTTTAATTTTTTTTTGCCTGTAGCAATTTTTGAGTTTAATTTTTAGTTTATTATGTATACTGCAGTAGAAGACCAAGGAAAACAGGTTATATTAAAATATAGCATTTCCAGGATTAACTAATGTTAAATTAAAGCAAATTAATATGCTAGATAGATAAAAAGTTAGAATGTAACTGTGGTTTATTCAGTTTTTTAAAAGATGTAAGGAATTTTATCTATATATACAGTACTCACTGTAAAAAAGTTAATGACGCCCAAGGCTATCATTTCCTTTGTTTTTTGTAAACAAAGTAAGGATTACAAGTTGACTTCCTTGCAGAATAAACTAATTTATAATAATTAAAGTCTCTGTTCCTTTCCTCCTTGCCATAGAACTAATTTAATTTTAGCTATTTAACATGTAACTATTAGTTTATAATTATTGTGTTTTGTAGGTTGGTACTAAACGTTACATGGCACCAGAAGTGCTAGAAGGTGCAATAAGCTTTACAAGAGACTCCTTTTTGCGCATTGATGTCTATGCTCTAGCTCTTGTTTTGTGGGAATTATTGTCTCGATGTACAGCTGGTGGTAAGTTTTTATGCATACAAATTTTTCAAAATGTATTTTCTGTAAAATATAAACTTAAAAACTTCAACACATTTTCTGTAAAGTTGTGGTTACAGAGATTTCACCTGAGATTTTGGAAAAAAATCAACTCTTATATCCTTAGAAAATTGAGAAAAAAAAGACAGTTATTCACATCAGCCTTGTGATTTAATTGACTCTAGGTTGTATTGTGTTATCATCATCATACTTAACATGAGTGTAAGAAGCTTCTTGGCACTACTTAGGGGCTGTCAGAAAATCGATTTGTAACACTTAACGTCATATGGACGTTAAGGGGGCAGCCTGAGGGGTCTCTTATATAGGAGTGGATGTTAAGAAAAATTAATACACTTTTGGAAAAAATGAAAAATGGATATTAAAATGTTTGTTTTCAAGTTATAAACCTGTATTAGAATGATTGTTTTTACATTAGATACCAAATGTTTATAGTATCCCATCAAAAATTCAATGTTAGAATATTATCAGATGTCAGTGCCGCATAAACATTACACGTTTCATAAATGGGAACTGTATAAAGCTCTGTAAGATTCAAAGTCAGAAGGAATTCTCGATTTCGGTTGCCCTGCACAAGATTAGGTTGCATTCTCCTTCATCAAACAGGATAAAGTCGGAAATATTTAAAAACTTTTTGTTGTTATGACATGGAGTGTCTGTTGCTTGATAGTTTTAATCATAAACAGAGAAATCAGAAGCACAGTATGAGCTTTCATTGAGTCAGTTCCTTAGAGTATCACTTTAAAAAGAAAAGAAATCTTAACAAACCCCAAAAAATAAGAATATTTACCAGGAGGCTAAAGTTTTAGATTGTTTTGTTTGGATTAGTAACTAACTAGTTAGTGTTTAGGTCCTGTAGATGAATACCGATTACCATTTCAAGATGAAGTTGGCCTTCATCCATCACTAGAGGACATGCAACAAGTTGTATCACAAAAAAAGATTCGCCCTAAAATAAGAAAAGACTGGTTGTTACATCCTGTAAGTATTTTTGATACTTGAATCTATTGAAATACATGTGAAGAGACCATTGTTAGATTTTCACTGTCTTTTAAAAAGCTTTATTGTACAAATGTTTTAATAATTTGTTTATTGATACTGCTAAGAATTCTGACAGAAATGTCAGGTTGTAAAAAATATTCAAACATTTATAGTTCTTAAAAATTTTTTTTCTTTTTTCAAACTCGGAGCTAAAAGTTAAAACTTATGAAATATTTCATCCGTTTGTTCGACCGAACTTCATCAGTCAATGATTGACTGATGAAGTCCGGTCAAACAAACGGACGAAATATTTCATAAGTTTTAACTTTTAGCTCCGAGTTTGAAAAAAGAAAAAAAAAATTTTTATTATGCTTCCGGAGCAGGAAACTAACGTTTTTAATTGTATTTATAGTTCTTGACTTTTCAATGTTGACCAATAGGCTCTAGCTAGACCTGCAGTATGTTGAAGCCCCCATTGACATAGCTATTAGAAGCATGTTTTTCAATCACTTCACCACAATACAATGACAAGCAAGAGGCAAAACATCTAGCAAGTTATCATACAGTCAATGTTTGATAAAGCTGATTATATTTATATTTATCTATCATAGTTATAAAGGTGATGCAATGAAAGAAGAACTTGGTTTTGATTACCAAGTAAATGATTTGTCATTAAATTCTACCTGACAGAACCCATTTTTATGTGACTTTGTATTAACATCAGTGTGCTATTTATATAAGGAGAAAAAATATGTTGATAGTGTGAAAATGTTTCTTTTGTGCTGCCAGGGTATGGCACTTGTGTGTCAGACAGTAGAAGAATGTTGGGACCCAGATGCTGAGGCAAGACTAACTGCTGAATGTGTATATGAGCGTCTCTCACAGTTCTTTAGTTACTTATATAACACAGATCCTGAACAAAGTAGTATTATTACTCCACTTATCAACAATACCAGTGCTCCTTCATTGGAATCAAGTGTGTAGTAATTCATGTTCCAGACCAGTTTATTGTAATTTATGGGTTGCAGTGAGTGAAAGACAATCAATGTTGAATTTCATCAGTTGCTCAATGTACATAAAATAACTGACTAAATTCCTAACAATTGCTTGGATGTATGTAGTTGTATATAATTCATCAGACAATTGATTATGGAATGACTGCCTCCGGCACAGTGGCCATGTTGTGATAAGGAAATTTTGATTAGATACATTTCTCTTTTAATCCATGTACAATTAACAAAATTAAACAAAAAAGTAAAGTTACATAATGCTTTCCATCTTTTGTCCTTGTTTTTGATCTTTTGTCTTGATTGTTAAATCAATTATTGTTTTTTTTTGGCTTCTTAAAAGACCTCATACAAAAAGAATGGTCATTGGATGATTTCTTGAATTAACAAAAATTTAAAAACTTTGAACTTTTTCTCTTTTTTATGAATTGGAACTGAGGTTTAAGTAAAAAGTACGTCCCATTGTCCCATCCAAAGGATACTTGTAAACATCGCCTTTTTGCTGCTTGACATCGGATCAGCTAAGTCAGTTGGAAAAGAATTTGAAAACTAATTGTTACACTGAAAAATTTAAAAAACTGCGATTTTAACTACCATTGAATTTAACTCGCTTTACAGCTGAATGTTTAAAATACCTACTCCTGTGCAATGATGAATGATAACTTCCCCAAGGCTGATTTACAACTGCATTCCTTTCTGTCAAGATTTTATAAAAAAACACTCAATGTTTTACTTGGGCAGCCAATGGAAAGATTTTGTTCTAAACCAGTCTTCAGATTTTAACTCGCACAGGCATTTAAGAAATTAAAATTTAAATTGGAAAACATTAAAGATGGTTGACAAATGAAATCAGAAACAAGGACAAAGTATACTGGATGTGTGACTATCCACCAAAGTGAATAGAACCAAAAGAGAAGTGTCAAAGTTTTTGTAATAGTCATCTCTAAATACAACAACTTATGAATTTGAGAGTTTTAAAAATCAACCGTCAATTGAGAATGTATGCATAAGGTATGGCCGGGCATCACAATGAAAATGTCTGAGTATAAAGCCTCGTCTACACGAGCAAATTTTATGTAGCAACTTTCACATGACAATTTTTATTTGCTCGTTTGGACGAGGAAAAATGGCCTATTTTTGTGACAAATACATTTGATGAAAAGCTGGTGAGTTAACTTTTATGTGACAAATAAAAATTGTCTCACACTTAAAATTGTTCGTGTTGATGACTTGTCAAATATAATGTGACAAATATTTACGACATTAATTCCCAGTCCGCCAATACATACTTGTGCACTAAACTTTGAACTGTTGACAAATATTTGCTTCACCATCTACACGATAAATGAATTTGTCACATAAAAGTTGCTCGTGTAGACAAGGCTTAACTGTATTAAATTGTCTGATAAATAATCACCATGAGTTAATAATTTTAAACAGTGGTTTCAGTTTTCTAACAATATATGCTTTGGAAAAATTGAAAAATAATGTAATACACAATTGTTGTACATAATACATAATGGCAAATGATCTTGTTTCTGTTACGAAGGGAATAATCTCGGTTTTATTGTATGATACTTGCCTGTCCTAATAATAAAAGAAAAGCTTACACAAACACTTATCAAAATGAGTTTTTTCACGCATACGAACTTCAATTAGTTTGAAAATAAAACTTTGTTGATTTTTATGGTGATAATCAATTTTATTCATACTTGAAATTGTACTATTTTTTAATACGTCTGTTGTTGTGTTGTACAAACTGCATGTATCATAATGAAAATACAATGGCATCAATCTGGTAAATGAGTGGATTTCGTCTATGTACCGTCTTCATTAGAAGACTTGCACCTTAATCATATGCACGTATGCATGTACATACACGCCTTTTTTTATAAGAACCAAAAAATTTTGCGGAGTTTCATTATTCTTAATTTTTTGGCTGCTTCAGCCTCAATTTGTTCGTATTTCTGTGCTTCTGTTTGTGTTTTTACTACATTGCGAACATAAATTACGAGATTCAGTAAAGTTTCAGTTAGAAACATTTTCATTTTTTTTCAGCCTCAGCCTGAGCTTGTTCTTAAGCTAAATACTTTTCCGAGCCTAGTGGCCCATTGGAGCCGGCGCTTATCTCCGGTTTCTGTAGTGTTAAGCGGATGAGAGTCGTTG
>JAOEHV020265197.1:930-12213 GCA_025447995.2 Isaurus tuberculatus | reverse complement strand
GAACTGCTGTCCACTTTCTTTCTTTTATTTCATCCCTTTTTGATTGTTTTTATCTTGCCGTATCTGGTCTGACTGAGTGGACCTTTTTATCAGGTGGGGGGGGGTGCACGTGCACCCAATGCACCCCCCTGCATACGTGCCTGCCCAGGTTCAAATCTTGATCTGACCCCAAGGGTTTCTCTCTCAGATATCTGGTGTTCCTCCCTCCTAACATGAATCAACTTAAATACCAAAATATATCTGTGCCGTTGATCATTTAAGCATGGGGAACCACTTCCTACACAAAAAAGATGTTGAATAAAGTATTATTTTTATTTTTGGCTTTTGTTATTTTGCAATGATTTTGTCAATGATTTAAAATTTCTGTTTTTGGGTGTGGGGTTTGCTTCGTATTGTGCTCTTTAGTCTTGATAGTTTTTAGGGAGCAGACACATTGATTCTGCACCGGTATTGGATTGAAAGGTGCTTACTTTTTTCTTCAAGCGAAGGTCATCTTCAAGCGAAGGTCATCTTCAAGTGAAGGTCATCTAGCTTCTGTATTGCTATTGTATTGTGTTGTATAATGTACATAGGGGAAGAAGGCTCAGACCCTCTGCCTGACCTTACTCCTAAATATCTGTGCATTGGACCAGCTCTAAACTCAATCCAAGGCTTCCAAGTGGAGATACATCTGGGCTTGTGTTCTCTATTTGTATATGTTACAGTAGCAGGTACTAGGTATTGCTATCCTGATTACTTATTGTTTTAAATTTCAGATACTTGATAACAATCCTTTAATGCATGCACAGTTAAGGTTAGTGATCCAGTCTTTATTAGGAAACCTTGTCAAGCATGTTCATATACAGTAGAAAAATGGTTGTTAATTACTGAGTTGCCTGTGACAAAAGGCTCTTAAAATTTGTTTGGTGTTTTTCCTGTTTTCTCTAACTGAACTTGGAATTCTTGCATAAGATTATTTAATATGGAAACAATATTATTCAAACAAGGATTCCAATTGCTAGAAGACAGAACTCATTCATTGCTGAAATCTGTTTTTTTTTTTTTTACTGTTTGAATAAATTAAAACAGTTTTTTGGTCCATGTTTTGAAATAATTGCCTTGAGAAGCCCTTTTGTTTTTTTTAGCTCAAAAAGCGGCTTTTCACAGGATTTTCAAATTTCTGAAGTAAACAGTAGTAAACTGAAATAATGATTACCTTTATGCTTGCATCTCACAGACAACTGCCATCGTTAACTCAACTTCAGACACTTCATCTACGGAATACACAGGTAAAAGTAAAAAAAGTTTTTAAATTGTTTGGTAAACAACAACTACAAAAACAACAACAACCACAGTGTTTTTAAGTAGATTATAAGAACTTACAATAATATTTGTAATTACAGGGACAAGTTTAGACACTTTTAAAAATAATTTAAGAATTAATCAAGATTGTATCTATTACTCAGAAAAAAACAGAAAAATGTATATGATACATGAAGCAGTTTGAGAATCTTCATTACCTTAGGAAGGGCTTATGGTCGAGTTGATAAAATCACAGGTGATAGAGCCTTCTAGACATCAGCTGAAAAGCTCAGTGTGTTTTCAGCAAACAACATCTGAGCAATATGATTGGCTCTCACTTTGTTTTGTGAAGCTGCTGATTAGCTAAGATGTATTTCCGTTATTGCAACTTTGTGTTATCTACTATAATTTATATTGGACCCACTTCAATTTGTCGCAGGTAGAAATTGAAAGGAGGTTTAAATGGAGTTAAATTAGAAGTGGGTCTGGTGTTTCAGCAGGTTGTAGTAGTAGTACATTTGATGCGCAACAGTATTAAGTTAGAGTCGAACTCAGTTGTGTTTTTAAAACTTCAACAGAGAACTATAACCAACATACCAAACAAGTTGGAAGGTCTTGTGAATTTGACCGACCTAGATCTCTCATACAATGACTTACCAAGAGGTAAAAACAACTTTTATATATTTTTTGTTTCACTGATACATTTTGTTGTCACTTTAGAAAACTAGATGTTAATACAACTTATGCATTGAATGTTTTTTGCAGTACCAGAACCAATTTATTTGATTCCCAGCCTCAAGAGAGTGAACTTGAGTCATAACTGTATCACTGAACTGTCTGGCCTTATAGGTTAGTTACTTTTTCTTTTACAATGAAAACGGTTTTGTTTTGCAATGTCAATTAAAATCAATAAACCTAATAGAAGCTCTGATTCATGGATCATTTAATAGCTTTCATAAAAATGCGATGGCCGCCAGAGTTCTGCCAGCTATTTTTAGCTTCAACAATGGTTACCTTTGATAAATAATCAACCAACTTGGTATTCCATTCAGAATCTAATTAAACTTGGCTTGTTCTTAAGGCAAATAAAAATGAAACAAAAAAAGTTCCTTCAAACTGTTTTCACTTTGTTTTCTTGTGTTGAAGAGGTGCAATTTATTTGCTAGACTAAGAAGTTGTTTACATATCTTCTTGTTTCTTATCGACATCTTGCAAGTCTTTAAAACAGCTTTTAAGCTCAAAATAGCTTAAAATAGCTCTTCCCCATCTAGAGGTTTTTTATTAAGATTCTGGTAGATGGCTGTATGTTTTTTGGGCATGCACAGTCACTTATATAAAAAGATTTTGAGAGCCTTGGTCAATTTTATACAATTAATTTTAGTCAGTTTTGTACCTGTAGCTTGATATTTTTTTGTATTCTGATATATTTTCTCTTTTTCATGCTTTTACAGATACCTGGAGCCATCTTGAGACATTGAATGTGTCACGAAATCAACTCACCTCTTTACCAGTGAGATTCATTCAAAATCTTGGTTTCTATTTCCAGATCATTTTCCTTTAACTCAAATAAAAACTCATCGGTGGGCACCAGCCAGCTTCCTGGGAACTAGAGTATCTCTGACGAAGCTCACCGATCTCTATTGCAACCATATTTAAAGTTTTTCACATCACTTGCGTCAAAATTCTTCCCTAGATGCCTGTATATGACATTTTTTTCTTTCTTATTTTATTTGTACATAGAAAGATCCAACAAACGTCTTAAACCCTCGTTTTTCTTATTCGAAATAAGCGGGATTGTGGCTTTAAAACTGGCCCAGTCAGTTGGTTTGATCAACATCAGTTGGTTTGATCAACAGGAAGATGACTGGAAAATAGCTTAAAACTGTAAGTCGCGGCGGGAAATGATTATACTGTAGAGCCGATACGAAAAATGCCAAAGTTTTAAGAGTACTAGTTAGTTACACGTTCGGTGTAACAGTTCTTCAAGATTCGTTTCAAAGCAAGTGACGTCAAAATCCCAAATCTCGCCCAGATTTTAAAGAGAAAGTTTGCATCTTTCGGCCGCTATAAAAATCATCGAAGTAATTTTTTCTCGTCAGTTTCAAACCAACATTCCTTTTTTATGTACATGACTAAACAAAATGAGAAAATAAAAAAAAATAATCTGTTATATAAACTTTAATCATAGGTTGTATCTGATGACATGGAAAAGAAGGTCAATAGACCGATTTAGCTTGCCTCAATGTTTTGGCAATACAATTTATCTTTAAGGCAGTTTTACTCCCACATTTTACATATTATCACTTGGTGTGGCATTTTTGTCGAGCCTCGGACACCCGTAGATTGGAGAGAGTACAGGAACGTGGACTGCGCGCTGTATTTAAAGATAAGGAGTTTAGCTAACCAACAGCTATTAGTGAAAGCAAAGCTACCATAGTTGTATAATAGGAGACTGCAGGACATATGTATTTTAATGTACAAGGTTAAGCATAATTCGTGTCCGCGGACTATTTGTGACATCTTTCAGGCAAAACGTCACACTTACAATTTACGGCATAATGATTTCTATCAACGGAGTTTTAACACAGTTACGCACGGAAAGCACTCAATTCGATATCTAGGTCCAAAACTCCGGAGCAAGATACCAAGCATGGACAGATCGGCTACCAGTCTTAAGCAGTTAAAGACTCGTTTACGTAGTCTTGATTTAAGTAGCATTTTAGATGGATGTAGTGGCTGCTACCTTTACAATTCGTAATCTTAAAATTTCTTAATTATGATTTTAATTATAGGAATTTAGGATCTTGAAACTTTAATGAGTTTTATACAGTTTGTATAATTTTACATTTATATATTTTTGTATTTTTTAGATTTTTATATTCTTAGATTGTAATTTAGAAAGTTAGGTGTCCACTATTAACAGTGGGGAATCCCCTCTGCTAGATTTTATTCCGACACAGTAAGTCATTATTACAATCCCTTTGGGAATAATATCCTTTGTTTGAAATGCACTGAACTGGAAAAATGCACGAAAGAATGTTCACGGACATAGAAATTGTACTCCCAAAGGGATTGTATGGTAAAAGCATGAAACCAAGCTAAATCGGTCTATTCCTTTTCTCCATCTTGCTACAGAATTATGTTATCAAATACACGAACTGTCTGAAACCTGTTTGACATGACGGTCTATCTAGACATCTTTAATTTTCGATTCTCTCTTCATTTTTAGTAGACAAAGTCTATCGGTCCAACGTGACATACAGTATCCTTTGAAATCGTATAAAATGCAGGCTACAAGTAAAAGGCAATAAACTCAAAATTCCTTTGCTTACAATTATAGACTGCTGTTTGCAAACTTGTTGGGCTAAAGAGAATTTTCCTAAATGGTAAGTTTTTAAAAACATTCCTTTTATTCTCATTAAAAAAGGTCGTTAGTTAATTTCTCTCTGAGGCCTTATGCACTACGAGGCGTGTAGAAGATAGGTAACAGGTAACAGTTAATTTCTCTTAGTTAGAGTACATTGAATTGTTGCTATTTAG
The DNA here is from genome assembly GCA_025447995.2 of Isaurus tuberculatus. NCBI lineage: Eukaryota > Metazoa > Cnidaria > Anthozoa > Zoantharia > Zoanthidae > Isaurus > Isaurus tuberculatus. The sequence continues at coordinate 7,392 of JAOEHV020265197.1, read as the reverse complement.
TTAGAACTGTTTAGTTTTAAAGATTGCCTCTTTTTGATCTTTCAGGGAATAATATCAACTTTGAGGGATTACCTACCGGTATTGGAAAGTTGTACAACTTGGTATGTTATGTTGTTATACGACAATTACTAAACTTGCAGTCAGGATTCAAGAAAATAATATTTTAAAAGCTAGGTTTTATACCGACTTAAAAAAAAACGTTGAGATCAACGTTGTTGAAAAATCACTAAAACTAAAAGACGATTCAACTGAATAGCTTAACCAATGAAGTACGATCGGAAGCTCTTCGTGAAACGTTTTTTAAGTCAGAGTCAAATGTTGTTTTAAGATTTTATGTTACTGTTGATCGTTTTACTTTTTTGAAGAACCGACTTTTAGTTACTTTTTTTAGGAAGACAATTTACAGATAAAGAGATTTTACTGAAATAGGAAAATTATTGGAGGAGTCGGTGAAATACCGAACATATGATATTGCAATCAAATTTAACCTCTGTAAACGTTTTAAAAGTATTTAGATATTTGTTCGTTTTAAGACTCGATAGTTTAATATTATTTTCTAGATACGAAGCTAGTACTGTGATTAAAAAGTTTGAAGACATCCTTAAAGGGCATGCTTGAGACTTCCCTGCAACCTGGTTCGTTGCCTATAAAAATTTAAGTTGCAGGGCAATGCCAAAAGGTATGAAGCTGTTTTGACATGAAGTAGTAGAATTCAATTTCAACAATCTTTCTGTCAACAGGAGGTGTTTATGGCAGCATATAACCAGCTTGAATGTATCCCAGAGGGATTATGCAGGTTTGTTTATGGACATCTAATTTACTTCTATGTGAAAGCAAAACCACAACTTAGGTTCTCGCTGAATACTCTTAAGTAGGTAAAATGCGGTTATAATCAACTCGTGGTTGAAATGTATAATCATCGCCAGCTTCCTTCTCAACTTACAGCAATGATCAAGCATTTCAGATCTAAAACTTCTCAAGGCGGTGATGGTGAAAATTGCCACATATTTTAAAATTGTTTAAATGAGGCTTTGAACTCAAAGGTAGACTGTAGAACTCTATCGTATGTATATTCCTTATATTATACTTTTTAAGCGTATGTTTGTTTTATCAAATTACTAGTTGAAAGTTGGAGGAAAAAAGCAGTTTTAAAATTCGTTTAATAATTATTACTAGGCCCATGGATGAAATGTAATTCATGTAATCGTTCTTCTAAAGTTTCGTTTGTCGCAACGTAATCAGCTGTTGACTGAGAGCCCTCTTCATGTAAGTAAATATTAAAAGCCTCCAAAAGCATTTATTATACAATTCGTGAAACAAAAGTGGCTATTTAGAGAACTTCTCAATTGAAAGTTTTATCAACCCCACAAGCATTGGAGCAGTCCTTTTCTAGTCTAGAGTAACTGCGTTATAGAAGGGCTGTCGTTCGAAACTTCAACTCTTTTCACAACTTACGAAGACAACCAAAGAAAAACATGAGTTGTCTAAACTACTTGTCCTTCCTACTACGTACTTCAGTATTTATTTTGGGAAAATATATAAGGAGAACGAAACTGTTTGAGATTTATGAGGTTTTATTCAGAGATGCTGAACATTCGGGAACTGAATATCGCAATCGTTTAACGTTTTTTGAAACGGTACATGAAAACAATTAAAAGTTCTGTATCAGTCTACTGTTATTTGTAGACATGAAACAAGGTCATGACATCAGCGGGTTCTTTTTCCTACCTCAAAAATGATTTTTTCTCAAATGACGGCGTGCTTTTCTTTGTGGTAAGATCATTGCCTGCCAACCACAAGGTCCCGGATTTGATCTCTGACTGTACGTGCCGGTGCTTGAACATTGTGCGACCTTCTTTTCTACCATCTTTCTATTTTTACGAGTACTAGCCTTTTCTGGGAACTAACCCGCGATAGATTAGTGTCCCGTCAAGTCAGGAATGTATTTAATAGCCGGTCCAAGGTCCATTTCCCCGGCTGTAACGTTGCCGTGGACTAGATATATATTTTATTCCTAAAATTGTGAATTTTAACACTGAACGACGAAACTCCTTACTCCGAACGATAATTAAGCTCCGCTCGCGTTTTCGTGGTGATCACTTGACCTTTTAAACGCCCTAATCACGCATGCGTAGAGAACCATCTCTGACATTCCCACAGGAACTTCTTCTGTTGTCCACCAATAAGTAGACCGCCTTATGTTGGGACTTGACCGCCTTGTAGAAAACTAAGTACATCCCTGCCAGACCCGACTCTTGTCGGAGATAAACACTGGCCCAGTGATTCGCCAGGCTAGAAAAGGATTTCGTTACCATATTTTGCAGTATATAAAATTTTATTTTATGATGGCATTTTGAAAGTTAAAGTGTTACAAACAGTTTATAGCTACAGTAGCTATGGATATTAAAACATTCCATTTATAACAAACTGTAATGTGATTTTACTTTTGCTTTAATTCCAGATGTCTGAAGCTCAGAAAGCTTATTTTGCACACCAATCGATTATTCACCTTGCCGGAGGGAATTCACTTTCTAACTAATCTTGAGGTTGGTGTTGTCCAAAATGATGTTGTTGTTTAGTCACGCTAGTTAAAGTCATATGAGAGTAATCGTTGTCGTTGAGAACTGTCTGAACTTGAACTTTCTGTTCATTACATCAGAGTAAAATGAGAACTTACTTGAGAGAATATTATTATAGGTTTTTTGCGTGTTTGCTCGCTGGTCAGTTTATTTATGGTCTGACTCATGTATATTTTATCACCCTTAAAGGAGCTTAAGCCTCTAACCAATTTATATGTACATAACTCTGACCGTCGACAGACCGACGCCCCATAACTATATAAAGAGCGTAAACTCAAAAAAATATAACGTTTTACATAACTCGGACAGTAAGTCTACAAATTTTTCTGTTTTTTTACCGTTAATTCATTAACAATATCTTTTTCAAGCCAGTGCAAAGCTCCTGTTTCTGTATTACGTGACAGTAATCCATCACAGGTTAGCTCTCAGAAGAAGTATCAACTCGAGTTACCCATTTTGTACAAATAGAAAACTGAATCAATTTTGGTTCAAAACAAGATCTTATGAATATACTTGCAAAAACCGGGATCCAATACAGCTTAATACTGCAGAAATGTTTCCAACTGTGTCATCTGTGTTACTGTTGAGTGATTGCCAATCCATGAAGCGCTGAGTGTGTATCGTTTCGTATCTGGGACTTTATGAGTGCTTTTAGTTAAAAGATATTCCTCAAAAATTACTACTTTTCAATTGTTATTTTCTGTCTTAATTTGTTTCCAAATTTATTGGACATTTTTTTGCAGGAACTCGACGTGCGCAACAATCCTGAGCTGGAAATGCCTCCCAAACCCGTCCCAGATGAAATGGGTAGCGGACCAGAGTTCTATAATGTTGACTTCTCGTTGCAAACTCAGCTGCGCATTGCTACAGGGGCCCCACCTCCTCCTGCCCCAGGTTAGTCCATTTGTGAAAAGATAAAAACTACGATATAAGGAAGGACTTAATGATAATATAATAATGGAAATTTTCATTTTAGAACGGGACGGAGAAAATCATTCATTGTAAATAAAACCAACATTTGATTCCTATGCTTAAGGATGAGAAGTGGAGTACATTTTTCCCCTGCATTTTTAATCAATAAACTTCATGGATCTCAGCAGCACTACACACAATCGACATTGTGGAAAAAAATAAGTAATTGAATCAACCCTAAGTAAATAGTTTTTAAAAAAACTATTAAATGCGTCGGCGAGTAGATATAAACTTGAAATAGTGTTGATAAATAAATTATCATCGCCGTAAGAATGAAGAAGCTGACGTTTCGAGCGTGAGCCGTTCGTCAGAGCATCTCACGCTCATGATGCTCTCATGAAGGGCTCACGCTCGAAACGTCAGCTTCTTCATTCGTACGGCGATGATAATTTATTTATCAACACTATTTCAAGTTTGAATCAACCCTAGCTTGAAGTATTGAATCATCGCCGAAAGTAGCGCTGGAAGCCGACGTTTTGAGCGATATCCCTTTGTCGAGCAACTTGATCTATTGAAGAACCAATTAATATATTTTTTGAGTATGCGAATGAAGGACGTGTTAGCAAGTATTTACGAAGTAGTCATCCTGCAGGTACAGGCGCTAAATATGAGAACAAGGTTTTTGGGTTGTTTGAGAATTTTATTGCATGTAGCAAAGTTGGTAAGAGCGCTGCACCGGTATCGTAGAGGTCACGCGTTCGAACCCGTATACCTTGGTAAGAGCGCTACACCGGTATCGTAGAGGTCACGGGTTCGAACCCGTATACCTTGGTAAGAGCGCTCCACCGGTATTGTAGAGGTCACGGGTTTGAACCCGTATACCTTGGTAAGAGCGCTCCACCGGTATCGTAGAGATCACGGGTTCGAACCCGTATATCTTGGTAAGAGTGCTGCGTCAGTATCGTAGAGGTCACGGGTTCGAACCCTTATACCTTGGTAAGAGGCTGCACCAGTATCGTAGAGGTCAGGGGTTCGTATCCGTATACCTTGGTAAGAGCGCTCCACCGGTATTGTAGAGGTCACGGGTTCGAATCTGTATACCATGGTAAGAGGCTGCACCAGTATCGTAGAGGTCACGGGTTTGAATCCCGTTGAAACTCTATTTCAGCATTTCCGCTATTGTTTGAATTGCGTACCGTTAACCGCGAAGATCCATTTTCCAGAACTTAAATAATGATAAAAATCTTTTTACATATGTGCCTTAAGCCAAAGAGTGCCAACAATTTATCCTGGTTGATGAAAACGTGAAATGTAATATACTTAATATTACAATCTTTGTTCTGTTACTTTCACAGCACACAAGGATTCCTATGCACGGAAGGTAAGCTATACAGCTATGAACGAATCTTTCACTTTTAAACATCCTTACTATCAAAACTTTACCGTTTGAAAACTAGAAATTCTAGTTACATAATAGTTTGTTTTTTTCCTCTTCAGATTCGAATGCGAGCTCGGAAGCAGCATTCTGAAGATGAGAAGGGCCTCAGGGTAAGAACGAGGGAAGCCTGGATTTATTTGCCTAAATAAGGATAATTACTCTCATATGTCTGTTTTTCGCCTAAATGAAATCTCCCAAAATAAACTCTCAAATTTTGTGTCATCATTACTTGACCTGACGAAGGGCTACCGCTCGAAAAGTCAGCTATTTACCTTGCTCTCGGCGATGATTACAAAATTAAACATTGGGTTGCTTATATTACACGTTGAACCTAGTTGCAGACGAACTATAATAACTTTTTTGTCTGTATCATAATTTGATATTTACGGCAAAATTTCTTTAGGTATCGGAATGAAAATTTACAGGGTATATTTTAAAAGCAATTGCATGTTACTGTGAAACATTCACCAAGATCAGCTTTGATCAAAACCACTGGAAAGTCATATTAGAGCCTTATTTTGAAGTAATTTATTAATCTCGATCATTGCATTACATACCCACAGCCTAAACTATATAAGCTCGTCATTTTATATGCCCAGTGGCCCATGTAGCTCGTGCTCATCTCTGGTATATGTAGTGTTGTTAGGCGAATGAAATATTTTGACTCCCCTTCGCTGGGAAGCTAATCTGTCACAGGTACTAGCTGGTACCCATTTGACCTACCTAATAATGATGGGAAATTGGTCGACCTTTTACGGATAAGAAAGTTTTATAAGTATTCAAACCTTTACAGAGGTGGGTATCGAATCAAGGATCTTTTGGCTGAAAGGCCAGGGCAGCTGTGCCTACTGTGGAGGTCTCTAACCACATAAACCAACGAATATTTGATGTACAACGTAATTTTGTGACTTTAGTCTTCAGTTGTCATGGATATATGTGAATTTTTCTAGGGAATGGTTGAAAGTGCCGAGGAGAAGAAACACAAAAGGTTTCAGGGAGTAAGTATTTAAGAATAAATAAACATTAAATTTACAGTTAAGAGCTTTACTTTTTTGTTTATGAGAGATGAGCTCTTTGTGAGGATATCACTTGTAAAACAAGCCTGCATATCTATAGTTACTCAGCAGTATTTTATTGCTGTGATTTGTAGTCAGTCTGTGTGATTCCACTCTAAGTAAGTTTATCATCATCCTCATCATCATCCTCATCATCGTCATCATTGACATCATCGACTAATCAATATCATCATCATCATCATCCTCCTCAACATCGTCATCATTGACATCATCGACTAATCAGTATCATCATCCTCACCATCGTCATCATTGACATCATCGACTAATCAATATCATCATCATCATCATCCTCACCATCGTCATCATTGACATCATCGACTAATCAATATCATCATCATCATCCTCATCATCGTCATCATTGACATCATCGACTAATCAATATCATCATCATCATCCTCACCATCGTCATCATTGACATCATCGACTAATCAATATCATCATCATCATCCTCATCATC
>JAOEHV020265086.1:0-12213 GCA_025447995.2 Isaurus tuberculatus | reverse complement strand
TTCGTCATCTAAGTATCGAATAACCTTCTTTCGTGAGTAAATGTGTCAAAAATAAACAGTGTTGCAAAACCTGGAAGACTCGCGAGAAAAGAAATGCGTGTTTCCGTCAATGTTTCTCCTGGTGTTGCATGTTTCATAGTAACGAATGTCTCATTATACCAGCTAAAAAAACGAACAGAAAGTGTTCAAAAGTAGCCTAAAATGCACCCATTTGGCCCTGTAGATAAGGTACATTTAAGGTAATGGTGATAACATTTTTATTGATTTGCATTTGAATGGTTTGTTTATACTAAAGAAACAAGATGGCCACAAGTAGTTCCCTTGGTATACCAGGTCGAGAGATGAGCAAAGAGGCACAGACTGCTATTTGGTACCAAAGTCACAACCTGCTAGATTCTGGTATCATGAGTGGTGCTACCACTACGGCACACTCAATTAAGGGTGATGACGATGATGAGTACATGAAAACAACCACCATGAATTATGAATGGGAACCAGGTTTTACAAACCAGGAATATGCTGCCATGGATGAACACTTTGTTACAAGCAGGAGGTTTGTGTTAATTGTTGTGTTGTTCTTCGATCTTGTAAAGGGGTGATGCAGTTTTACAGTAAATATTATAATACAAACAGCAGGTAATTTACTTTAGAAAGTTTGGCTGGTGCATTTTTATCAGCACAAACAAAACATTGAAATACTTTGAAAAGTAAATTGAATTAAGTGAACAGCAGAAGAATTTTAAAAAACAAGGACACAAAACCTCTCGACTTTAATAACTTGGTTTCAACAAGCTAAGCATTGTATGTATGCCAATTGCAATTACAATTGGTAGTTATTTTAAAATTGTGAGTCACATAATTATTGTATTGTTTAATCAAAATGTCAGACTAAATGTATTTGCATTTCTATTAATGATCTGTCTTAAAGGTACAAAAGAGAGCCTTTTTGTGGTTGATTATAGTTACATTTAGAAAATTCAAACAGAGAACAAGATTATAGCTGTACAACTTTTCTGGCTGTGAATGGAAGATCAGAACAAGAACAAATAATGAGAGTATAGAAATGAATGAATGAATGAATGAAAAGAAAGTAGCTTACAATCAGCAGTTGCTATTCATATTATATCAGTTTAGGACGGTTAGTTTAAAGGTATGGATCATTACTAAGGGGAGAAGAGAAAATCTTTAAGTCAGGTTAAGATCAGAAAACTCTCAGTCTAGATATGAACAACTAAGAATTTAAAACTTTGTTACATTGCTGTATTCTCTGACTACATGAGAATCATTCTCACTACCAATTAATATCAGTGCAAACAAGATTTTTTTTGTCATTTATCATTTGTACTAACCACAGTGTTGTCTATTTCAGTCAACGCATCAAGCAAGCCATGTTTCCAGAAACGATAGGAGAACGAGCAGAGATACCATCCACTCAGTTTGATTCTACATCTGCTACAGCAGTTCAGAGGCTGGCAGAACCCTCGCTGATGCTCAAACAAGCTGTGGTGAACTTAATCAACTATCAGGTTGGAAAGAAAAACACTCCTCCCTAGACTCGTAAATTGGCACATTCATCTATGTCTGGTCTTGTGATGATCTAATATTGTCTTGTTCTACTGTTATCTAACAGTATTTGTTGTATCTTACCTCACGGCAATGTCTAGCTGACCTCCATTATTTCAAGTTTTAGAATTAGAAAGCTTTAATTAATGTTCTGTTTGAAGAAAAAAAATCATAAAAATGATAATTTTTTGCATTATTTGGTTAAGTTGTATTATGATTAGGTTCTCAAGCATTGGCTTTTAAAGTCAAATAAACATCAAATTGTGTTCCAGATGGTATTTTATTTTATTGTTTATGCGTTTAGACCTTTCTATGAGTAAATACTGATGTCTCTTAAATTAAAACTTTATGAAGTTATTGTTTAAGAATGGATTTCCTGGACCCATGATTGATGTTGTACATGACTGATACATTAATATTCTTGGTTTGTCTCGTAGGATGATGCTGATTTGGCAACACGCGCAATCCCAGAGCTGACCAAATTACTTAATGATGAAGATCAGGTGAGGTGAAATGATTGAAAAACTAACAAAATCTAAGTTTCACCAATAAGAAGATGCCAGAGATGACATTCAGAAACTAAACGTGTTGAATTTCTATATTCTACCCAAAGGCTATTGTTGGTCAGGCAGCCATGATGGTACATCAGCTGTCCAAGAAAGATGCTAGTCGACATGCTATCATGAACTCCCCTCAGATGGTCGCTGCCCTTGTTAGAGCTATCAACAATGCTGGCGATGTGGAAACTACTCGGTGTGCTGCAGGAACTCTACATAACTTGTCACACCACAGGTAAGTATCTTTTATTTATTACCATTTAAATTAACCATGTACTTTTATTTGACATTTGAAAAAACTGGAGTATTTAGAAAATCAAATAATTCTTCAGTCTGACTTCCAATGAAATTTTAGAAACTTAAGCAACAGGTACAACATACCTTGGTCAACCAAGGCTAGTGAATGGCCATCTGTCTACTGCATTTTTTCTATTCACAGGCCTAAAAAAGCAATATAAGGTCATGCATATATGGAGATGACCTCTAACACAAATCAGGGATCTTATTTTGTTTAGACAACACAGAAGTGTAAAACTTTCAAGAACTAGACAAAGTTTACCAACCTTGTAATAGTCTAACACAAAACTTGTTTAATTCTTTGTCCTCAATCTAGAAAAAATGATAACGCAAATTGTTGTTGTCATGATCACTCTGTGTACTTGCATCCTGAGAAACGAGAATAATATTTGTAGGATTAGGACTTTAAAAATTACATTCATTTGATACATTGCAGTCCTTCTTTAAGAAACATTTAAGAGGTTTCTCTAAATTTATGTGTAAATCGTCCTCTCTCCTACAGACAGGGGCTGTTGTCCATCTTCAAGTCTGGTGGTATTCCAGCTTTGGTGAAACTGCTTGGTTCCCAGGTTGAGGCGGTTGTCTTTTATGCCATCACAACACTGCACAACCTGCTTTTACACCAGGAAGGTGCAAAGATGGCTGTCCGACTAGCTGGAGGACTTCAGAAGATGGTTGCCCTTCTTGGAAGATCGAATGTCAAGTTTCTGGCCATTGTCACAGGTAAAAGCTTGATTTTGATAGAAATTTGTTGATTCAACAAGACGTGAGAAACTCAGAATCCCTCTAAAATCCCTTAGATCCACCCTCAGCTATATGTAATAAACTTTGAAACCCCTCCAAAATCCTTTGGATCTGCTCCACAGCTATATTTAATAGGTATCTATGGAATCCTTCTAAAATCCCCTGGGTGTCATCTCAAGATTATTTCAAGTGGTCAACCTGGAAATCTTTGTAAAACACCATGTAATCTATTGTCATCCATTAAAAGGTCTATTGCCTTCAAATGGAAGTGGAACAACTTTAAAAAGTCTCTGTCAGCCGTGGATAAGGTGTTTTTAAATATTGGTTTCTAATTGGAAGAAACTAGTCAGTATAGGAATGATTGAGAGACTAATGGCCTGTTTGTATTTTTCAGATTGCCTGCATGTTCTGGCCTATGGCAACCAAGAGAGCAAACTAATTATTCTTGCATCTGGTGGACCAGCAGAGCTGGTGCGAATTATGAGAAGTTATACTTATGAAAAACTTCTCTTCACAACAAGTCGAGTGCTGAAGGTTCTCTCTGTCGATACTGATAACAAGCAAGCAATTGTAGAGGTACAGTATGTCTATTTAAAAATCATCTTCTAATGTAATAAATTGCATCGTGTTTCTTCATATGATTTCCCATTGAACCTCATTTTCAAACTTCTTTTTATATCATAGGCTGGTGGAATGCAAGCTCTTGCAATGCATCTTGGTCACCAGAGCAACAGACTGGTACAGAACTGCCTATGGACTCTGCGTAACCTTTCTGATGCTGCAACAAAAGAGAGTGGTCTTGACAACTTGCTGCAGATGCTTGTTCAGTTACTATCATCCAATGATGTTCAAGTGGTCACTTGTTCTGCTGGTATTCTATCTAACTTGACCTGCAATAACCCTCGCAACAAACAACTTGTCTGTAGGTTTGGTGGAATTGAAGCATTAGTGAGGACTTGCCTTCAAGCAGGAGATCGAGAGGACATCACCGAGCCAGCGGTTAGTGTACAAAATATTAGGGCCCCGTAGGCCAAATGATTGAGACGCGTAAATTCGTATTTGGAAACTCTAAACAAAAATCTATAATCCAAGTCATTTTTAAAAGATACATCTCGACCTTTTTTATAGGTTAAAGGTTATGACTCTGGAATATTTTTAAAAAATATGCGATTGCTTCGTATATCATCACGTTAATGAAAAACTGAAAGTGTAAGGAACAGAAGATCTAAACGAGGTTACATCCTAAAAAAAGGGCGAATAAAATATTGAACTTTTCTGTCCAGATTTGGCTTCAATGTTACATTTAAGATTGCTTCCAGTGTTTTTTTTTTCTCATTCTAAACTTTGCTCAAGCGAAAACCTTTTTTCAAAAGCATAATATTTGATTATTCCAAGGTGGCGTGCATGCTCCGAAGACGTCACGTTCAACTCTGTGGTTTTTGATATTTAAGTATGGAATTTAACCATGACGCCTTTGAATGTATTTTAAATAAAAGTTGTATTCTCTAAACTTTGTCAATTCTCATTATCAATTCTTCTCGTAGGTTTGCGCTTTACGCCACTTGACCAGTCGTCACCCCGATTCTGAAGCTGCCCAGAATGCTGTGCGAATCCACTATGGTCTTCCTGTGCTGGTGAAACTGCTCCACCCACCCTCCCACTGGCCGCTCATCAAGGCTGTTATTGGCCTGATGAGAAACCTTGCCTTGTGCCCTGCCAATCATGGACCAATAAGAGAGCATGGATTCCTGCCACGCCTTGTACAACTTTTGATGCGCGCGCATCAGGATGTTCAGCGGCGTCCAGGAGGACAAAGTGTTGCCATGGATGGTGTACGGATGGAGGACATTGTTGAAGGAACTGTTGGTGCATTGCACATTCTTGCCAGAGAGGCTCATAACAGAGCTGTTATTAGAAGCCTACATTGTGTTCCAATCTTTGTACAGGTAGAGTCTGATTATTTAGATGAATGTATGTCAGTAGACACAAATAATCTGGGCACTAGTTTGTTTAGTATTCACAGTAAAACTCTTAGGTTGCATGTCATTAACATATCGAACTGAAGCTCAATTTAACCCTTTTTTCTGGTCAGATATTTTTCTTTTTGCAGATGCAAACGCCAACGTTTAACTTTTTTAGTTGTTAACTTCAATGGCTATAGGGCTCAGGGTTTGCGTCCCTCTTGAACGATCAAACAGTGATGATAATGCATGTTTTAATCAACTCTTGGCTGAAGTATCTTTATCTTCGCCATAAATTGTCTAAGAAGCTTTGTTTCTAAAATGCTGCTATGAAAGACTACAACGCTCAAAACAGCAGGTTTTTTGCACTATTTACGGCGATGATCTCAAAAATTTCAACCTTGAGTTGTCTAAACTACAGTTTCTCTGACAAAGAGTTAACACTTGAGAACTCAGCTCCTTGTACCACTACGGCGATGATCAAAACATTTCGGCCAAAGTTACTGAATGACGCTTTTTTTACCTACTGCATGGCGCACTTCAGTGTTTTTTTAAAACTATTTAACGAGTATTGATAATATATGATTTTTTATTAACTTGCGGATCATTACAGTGATTTCTTGGTTATCTCAACAGCTTCTGTACTCACCAGTTGAGAACATTCAGCGAGTAGCTGCAGGGGTCTTGTGTGAACTGGCCCAAGACAAGGAGGGAGCAGAGTTGATTGAAAAGGAAAATGCCACAACCCCCCTAACAGATCTTCTTCACTCGAGGAATGAAGGGATAGCAGCCTACGCTGCCGCGGTGCTGTTCCGCATGTCCGAGGACAAATCCCAAGACTACAAAAAACGTCTGTCGGTGGAATTAACCAGTTCCCTATTTCGTGACGATATGCCGTGGCCAGAGGTATGTAGAACTTTTCTCATGTATTTACTGTAACTTCTTAAATTTAGCCTTATTTCTTTGGATGGATCGTTTTTAACTGGTCACTCACTACTTTGGAACTTCATTCATTTAGTAAAACAGTATACACATCTTCATCCTTCATTTAAAGACGTCTGTTTGTTTTGTACGGGCTCACTTTCTAATCAGTCCTTAGACCCTTTGAGTCATTCCAATTGGTCAAAGTTTTAGAAGACCCAAGTGACTTAATACAAAACAGTTTATGGACGATTTAGACGTTCGAGGTGATAGTCCTTGTAGAACTCTTTCTGGCGGGATGACCGAAATTATTGGAGCAGTTAAAAAGTCTAGTACAAAAACAGCGTTATCAAAACTGGAGTCAAAATCAAAATTCTCTGTCTTTTAAAGATAAAAACTGAGAAGCCCTTTAAAAATTTAGAAACTGATCTTAAGTCACTATAATGAAAATGTCGGAATAGTTCCAATCAGTTGAACATTTTTAATGCGATTGGGACGGAAACTAAACTGAACGGAAGCGAAGCCTGCAGTTTTTGCAAATTATACGGCGGTAGAGTAGTTTCTGACTTTGTTTCTGACCTTTTTAACGGGAATTCAGTATCGGATTAGCTATTGACAATCACTGAAAACGTTGAGCAAATTGAAATGGAAATCTGCACATTTTTATGTAGAAAACACTACTTACTGTCCAAGAATACAGAAACATTTTCAGATTGACAACCATATTTTAATCAATGGTTTGATATTTTTCCTGAATACTTATTGTTTTCTTCGTTGTTCAAGGCAATGGAGGGAGACTTTACAGACCCCAATTTCGGCTTACATTCCGGTGCGTACAACTACCAGCAGGAAAATCTGATGGATTACAGCCATACTGCAGCCGACTACCACCCCGGTCAGTATGACATGAGCATGGACCCTAACCAGCTCCCCCCTGGACACCAACCCGGCCCCGGTGGTTGGTACGACACGGATCTGTGATCTGTCTGCATTAGAATAACCTGTCATCTCCCCCTTTGTTTTATCGGCACAACATTCGAGACCGGCAATACGAAAAATTAGTCGTAATTTTTTTTTCTTTGCTGTCTCTTAGTGTCGCTAGTTTTTATCTGTTGTTAAGCTTTTAGAGTAATCAGTGGTGAGATCTATCAACCGACTGATCGCTTGATTAGTAGTAGGTAGGCTTAACAAAGGTTAAAAACGAAAGTTTTTACCGCCATTGATTGTCAAGATAGATCTAGATACTGAAAGAAAAAGCGAGCTCATTTTGTACAGCACTTAATCTGTAAGCTCCATTTTGAATTTTACCAAGGCATTCAAAGTTTTGTTCGTTTTTTTGCTAAAAACATTTACAGCGTGTACAACGCTGCTGAACAATAGGTTCGTCAGGAAAGGCATGGGACTTTCTGTGTTCTGTCCTTATTTAGATACGCAGTGTATAGTAGTAGTTGAGACTATCGGCTTTACCTCAATGTATTTTAGCGGACAAAATTGTACATGGCTGTTGCATTGTTCATGTGCTTTTTTAGTTACCTTATTGTAATGTGTGATTTAATTATGACGTAATTTAGCTTTGCTGTAACGTTCCAGTAGCCTTATAATATTAGAAGATACATACCAAGCCGAGCTCTGAGATTTGTAGTGAATAATTTGCTCTGGCAGTATTGTTTTTAACAGACTGAATAAATGATTAAACTCTTTACTAGTTGTAGACATCATAAATTGGGTTCAGTACCAGTCCCTTTATCGATTGCCAAAGCGCGTTACATTGAAGTGTCGATCCATATGAGCGGTGAAGGATAGTGGTAAAAGTTACTAACGAAAATAGTTTTGTTTGCGGTTTTCTTTATTCGGAAAGGCGAAGTAGCCGCCGAGCTTATGAATTTTTACCCCTTTCAAGAGAGTTTCTACTTTAAGCCCGTCGCGTGGCCCTTTCAAACTATTGTTTGCATGCAAATGTTAAATCTTCACTTTCGGTAGAAAATTTTTCTCTTAAAAAGTGGGAGTCAAAAGGATCAAGATGCTAAAACTAAAAAGCAAATTGAAAGCTCTCCATTTTAAGCTGTTTTTTTTTCGTTTTAGATATGAGAACTTCGTACTTTAAAACTAAGACTCGTTTTACTTTATAAATGATTCTCGACAATTTTTGAAGTCTATCGTTATACAGCATAACACATTGTCTGATAGTTATACTAGTTTAGTGCTTAAATTGCATTTCAGGTGTTACTCGGCCACATTTGTATGGGTTTCGAAAAAACATGGAATCTAAAACCTAAACTACCTGCCGCTTACAGCTATGATCATAAAACGTCAACCTCAACTTTTCTGATTACTGCTCTGTTAATTTCCTTATTGCAAATGATTTCTTGAGTCTTAAAATCTACCATGTGAAAGATTTATGATTTAATGTTGATAACAGTTCAATAATGAATGTTGGGAATAAGTTATAATGATGGGCTGAAAAGGGTTGGTGTCATACGCCATACATTGTCAGTATACAATAACTTTTTCTTCACTAAAAATATAATGCTTATATCACGTAGCTGAAAAGATTTAGATCATAAACATTTTTGCAAAGCTAAAGCAGAGTATCTGGATAGATAAACTATAAGAATTCAAGTTTGAATGTCCACAGTTTGAAGATAAAATAAATTTTTAAACTCAAGCTTTTTTTAACTACATCTTCGCGCGTACATGATTGTTTCTAATTTCCGTCCTCGCGGTGGATAATTAATGAATCCTTTTCCAAAGTATCGACGAATAATGAATCTCCGAGTTCATTTAATGTGCAAATGAAGCAACATTTTTTTGTGCACCACTTTAAAATATAACGTTTCAAACATGTATAGGATTCCAAAGTTTGAGTTGTTTAAGATAAAAACAGGCGATTTTATTCGCGGTTTTGACACTAATTTGACGTAATGTAGGGGACATAGCGGCAAAGTTTTGTTTTATTTTCACTTTGAGTTCAGAAAATACACATTTCTTTGTATTTGGGCAGATTTGCCCATTGGGAGTTACCTGCCACACGATAATCTCCTCTTTCTCCCCTTTTCTGTTTCTCCTTCATATTAAAAAGTTAATTTGTGTCCCCCTGGATTACGATACAAGTTGCTGTGACGTTTATTTAAATTTTGGCCGCTCGATACAACTACCATTTTTCGGCTAAAATATTGGCACTTTAAGCGCGTTTAAAATCGCCAATATTTGTTCTATGCATCTCAAATCTTTGAATCTAACGTTGGGAAAGCTATATTTTTCAAATGTGCAAAAAAATTTTGCTTCATATGCACTGCTGACCCATTGTTCGAAGTAGTTCTAAGACTCGTGTATTTCCGGCGGCATCATTTCCTCCATGAAATTTTCATTCTCGTAAATGTCCGAGGAAAATGGACGAGATCTGTGATTTTTCTCGGCAAGAAAAAGTCTTTGGCACCCGTGATGTGTTGCGTTCAGCGTGCATTTAGAATAGAGCTCAACTTGCTCGGATATGTAGCTTAGCGGTGCTGGGCCTTGTGATAGAACATAGTAATGAAAATCTTTCAGTTTAAACAGCTTTCCCAGCTTCTTCCGAGCGGCTTCTCTCATTTTGATGAAAGCCAGCTGACCAGTCATGTACGCAGTTGCTTGTCCGGGTCCGGACTGGTAACGAGTTACTTCTTTCTCCGCCACATCTGTGTTGTCCCAGGCGTATTTTGTGAAGAGATCAAGCGCTTGGGAACGGATCATACCTTTATAGTGTAAACCAGTGTCTACAATCAGTCGCAGAGCCCGCCATATTTGCCACTTTAACATTCCATATCTTTCAAGTGGGTGGTCCTCGTACAGCGCTGCGGTCAAGAATAGAGATGAGAGTGAGGGACTATATAACCAAGATGTCTGGGCTTTTTAAAAGCTGTTCAATTTTGACCCTTAGTCCAGCTATGCTTTATAAAGTAATTCTTCTTAAGGAAAGGATTACGGTGCCTATACAGCTAAAAAGCCAAGTCCTTTACGAGCCTAGTGGCCCATGGGGCCGGCGCTTATCTCCGGTTTCTGTTTGTTAAGCGGATGAGAGTCATTGACTCTCCCCCTGACGGGACACTAATCCATCGCAGGTTATCTCCCAGCCGAAACTGGTACTCATTTACCGACCTTGCTTGAAAGCTGAGTAATCTTTGGCGGAAAAGAAGGTCACACAAATGTTCAAATTTCGGCAGAGCCAAAGAATCGAACCTGGGACCTTGTGGTTGGAAGGCAGAGATCTTGCCAACTGCGCCAACCACGCCGCCATAAAACTGCTCTTATTTTTCTGAGTTAAAAGAAACATGTTAACGCCAAAGTTAAAGCTCAGACAGTTTATAGAAGGCAGAACGCTAGCTAGAACAAGAAAGTGTAATCCTCGGTTAAAGCTACATCGTGCCTTGCCATTCAATGTGTGATTGTAACACGACATGACGTAATAGCATAAAAACCCACAGGTTTCCCAAGCTTATGTTTTGAGTACGAGACGATTAGTTATCGATTCATTTATTCGGAATGATTGTACAACGTAGATTTTTAAAGACTCTTAGAGTGACAGGCGCGGTCTAAAACCTACAGGTCCTACAGTGGTGGAAATGACGAAAAAAACATACACTAATGTACACAAACAAGGCGTGTTTGTTTTATTTATCTTACTTGGAACGATATTTCGAGCTAGTTAGCGTTCTAAATATAAAATTTTATTTCCGATATAAAGTCTTTATAAATTATAAATTCACAGCGGTGTCCTATGCACCGTACTTGTTCGAAAAAGCGCCGTAATCCCAATTAATGAGAATAACCAAAGACCTGAATGATGGAAACTAAAAGTTATATACCAATTTGTAAAGCCATAATAAGCAGGGTAAAAAAATACTCTGTTCCTTTTAAACTAGGAATAGTTTTCACTACAGCTGCCCCCGCCTTTACTAACTGTGATATCCTTTTAGAGTGATTTCATACTCAGCTTCTTCACTCCAAAAACTTTCCCACCAGCTCCGATCTTTAACTTCGAGGTATACTTCAAAAATTACCCGACAATTCAAGTTCTGTACCGAACAATTCAATCCGATACTGATATATTATCGTTATTCTCAAATGAAAAACTGTAAAGTAAGTTATTTATTCACCTTCTTCATCCCAAAAACTATTCCACCTGCTCCAATCTTTAGCCTCGTGGTAGGCTTCAAAAATTACCCGATACCACCTTGCGGCCATCGTGAAAGCTCAAAAATTACCCGATACGACTATGCGCGCCCAGTGTCTTGAAATCGGGATCATTTCGCCTACTGTGTACGCATGTAATTTTCTTTTTTTCAATTCAAATTCATGTATAGATATAGATATATACACACCGGGGGGCTAATAGATTGCCTTCTCGGGTTTTGGCATCTGAGCCAAATCCCTGCGGAGCAATAAGCACCGCCCCCGAATATATAAGCGCCACATGTGCTACGTGAAAAATTTAATAAGCGGCGCTTTTTCGATCAAATACAGTAATTTTATACCGTGTACGTTGAATCGATAATTAATTCTTCTCCCGCTCGAGACAACAGCCGGCCTGGGACACCTGTGGAAATACCACATGCCAGCTATGCACAATATCACTCAATCAGGCTACACTACGTTCGGCCGAACCAACTTTTGTTTCGTTTGAGTTAATGAAAAGACAAATTGCATATAAACGATATAGAAGTAAGAGTTTAAAATTAGTGATACCGGTCAACATAAAAATTTTGTTAATGATATTAGTGAGAACATAAAACTTTTTTATCCCCTTGCAGGTAAGATATAAAGATATTTAAATTCACTGTTAATATATGAAATCATCACCCCAGTTGTCTGAAAATGTTTTTAAAATTATATTCTGTTGTTCTGAGGTTCTAAATTTGAAAATTCTCCGGAGGACCACTCATTGTGAAAATCTTAAATCTCAAAGGTTTTTTTGGGCTTAAAGTTGGGACAGCACATTGTTGAAATGTAAAAATTTTCAATTTTGTGTCAAAAGAGATGCCATCTTGTATATCCTGCATAAATAACACGTTTAATAAGAATGTGTGGTTAGGCACGTATCATAGCTAAGCATAAGGAGGGGGGTCCAAATGTCGGTTGTCGGTTAAAATTTCATTACTTTGTCGGCTGTCGGTTAAAATTTTTGACCTTTGTCG
>JAOEHV020264988.1:0-12214 GCA_025447995.2 Isaurus tuberculatus | reverse complement strand
TAGTAGAGGATATTAAGGAAGTTCTGTCAAATGTAAGTCTAAATCTGCTGCAGCTGTTCCATTTAAAAGTAGCTATTCATTACATAAAGTGATAAACTGTGCTTTTGCGAAAAATAGAAACATATTCGGGAATAACGTTTCTTACACGGAACACGAAATAAAAACCTGGTGACGTATAAGCCTTGTTTAATAACGGAACACTTCTTGAAGTTATTTTTTGTACATGGTGCGAAAATAAAAGTACATAAATTCGACGATATCAAATATTTGTTAACGCCAACACACAATAACTGTTAGATTGAAAAAAAAACTTAGTTACTTTTGAAAACTGCTCTTATTGTGACAGTGCACTTTAATCCACATGGTATGACAGCTATTAAAATTTTCAGCCATTTATAATTGATCATTTAAAGCTTAGCACCATAGTTATTTTTATGATCGCTTCATTTTTTATTTCACTTTCCTGCCGATGGTTTATGTAAATGAGCAATAAATTCTGCAGTACAACTGTACATAGTCGCTCACCACAGATATGCGGCAAAGTAATAACGATTGAAAACGCCGGCTATTAAGAGGAATAACGCTAATTTAACGGAAAAATGTAATACCGCTGTTCCTGGGGCAATTTTTTACGCGCTAATGAACTGTTTTATTAAGAGTGACCACCCCAGCACCACCTAGAGAAATGTACATTCTAACGTTTACAAACCTGACAATGATAACTAATCACTTTTGTATGATTTGCAGTTCTATTTTGTTTATGTAAAGCAGGATTTCATTTTTAGAAAACAGATATTTTTTGGGACATTGTTTTTAATAAATGTCAAATGAGAAAACTGAGAAGACTTAGCAAGGTCGGTTTTGTCATCGGTCTGACCTTCCTAACGCTTTCTCAATGCCGAACTTTCAGCAAGAGTTCTCAATAGTTTGATTTCTACCGACAGGCGGCAGTGTACAAAAAGGTATTCTGCTCAATGTCTTTTCACCAAGGCATCATTTGTTAACTTAATTTGTAGTTTTTAATCCGTTGGTTTTTTGTTCCACGAAAGACTTTTAATTTCAGAGTTTTATGGTGGCACAAACATAATGTTTTTTCCATGAGATAATAATTTGGAGAATAGATTTATTGTCACGTAATTTTCTAAGGCCACCCAGCTGAAAGATTATGTTTTGCATAGTTAGATGAAAAGATGACCTTTAAAATAATAATATACTACAATGTTATGGAGTTTTCTGAAGGCTTTTCGATGTAAAAACAGTTTGGATCCCTTGAGAATCTCATTTATACCTCAAAACACAGTGTCAAACTGTTTGAAGGATAAGCAAGCAAGGCGATAAATTTCAATCTTAATCATAAAATTTTGGTATGTTTGTCTTTTTTTAAAAAAAGAGATAGATAAGATTTGTTAGACCCATGGAAAACAGCGTTTACTTTGTATCCAGTCGCCTTTGTCAAATTAAGGATTTCTTCAAGCATCGCCCGGTAAATTTTCGGGGAGAAATAAAAAAGAAAATTATGCCTTTGTAAAATCGAATTCGGGGATTGTACCTCTACAAAAAAAATCCATACGCAACACGCTGTTTATACTAAATTCTATCAGTATAGTTCTTACCTCTTTCTTCTCCATCTTCACCCTTTCCATCTAGCTTAGTTCCGTTAATCCTTACATGGTGCCCGCTATTCTTGGAGTAGATTTGCACACGACGGGTGATACTTACTGATGTTCCACTAAGCTTGGTCTATAGTTCATGAAAAACACAACGTTTAGGATAGAAGGAAATTGTTAAGACCTAATTACTCTGGTCGTAGTTTGTAAACACAATCTATGTTATAATAGCTCACACATCACGCATAGTAATAAGACAAATAAAAATACAGAATTTAAAAATTAAAGAGCACATTATGAAATAAACTGAGGTTTGAAATTTACACAAAAAGTGCTTTATATAAGTGAAAATACCTCACATCTTGCTAACAAGTGCCAACGTAAGCGAAATTAAGGCACTAAACTAAAAGTACATGAGCTGGTCTCAGAATTTAAACGTTTAAATAAAAAATGAACTACTTACGATTGTTGCAGCAATATCCTCAATATTTGAATTTAAAGGGAAAGATGAAACTCTTTGTCTGAAACCAATGAGTTGTGTTATTGATCATGTTTTAAGGGATCTTGTCACATAAACACCATTTTAAGCAGTCACGAAACAAAACAGCCATGAAAACTGCATAAAACAAAACAAATTGTTAAAAAAACAAAAACACTTACCCCAAAATTAGTATAAAACCAATTAACCAAGTAAAAATGCACATTTTTTTGTTTATGACTGGCGAAAATTATTACAGAGACTCAGAACTCAATGTTAAACCGTTCTGGGACAAGGCTTGTAGATAATGTTCTGCAATCCGACTTCAAAGTTTGTATTTATAAACGTCGTGCAGGATCAAGTAACCGCAGACGATTGAGTAGGTCCGTCAACTGTGGCAGTCTGAGTTTCACACCCTACCGGTAGCTTTGACAGCGGACATCCCACCCAACAGAATATAGCTCGCCGATTAATTCTCACGTTTAGATAGAAATAATTACGTCAATTGTTGAGAAAGAACTTATTCTGGAGGTTTATCATTAATATTCGCGGAAACAGTTCTTAGTATAAAGTCATTTTAAAAGGAATAAAATGCCGAGATATTTCTAGGATGTTTTTACGTTTGTTTAATGAAAAGAGGCGGTCCTGTCTGATGTTTATAAATATTTATCTATATTAACCTATCCTCTCAGGACCAACTCCCGTAATCGCTATAGATTTAATACGTGAAGTGTATTTGCTGGTGAGAAAACACTTGTTATTAACCTTTTTTTGCCCAGGATAAAACGAACAAATTGTTTCAGTTTTTTTTCTTTTTCAAATCATTCCCGTATGATGGCGCGTTTCATATGTATGAAACTATGATGTAATGTTTTGAGAAAATGTCTCGCGGTCGAACGCAGTGGAATGGAATTCCGCGGGAAATCTATGAAAACATGTGTAGGCCTTTTTTAATACTCCAAATCCGCCCGCTGAAAAAGACAACAGTTTTAAACAATATATTTTATACTTCTCAAGTATCCGTGGCATTGAAGGGCTGCTAATCCCTGATTTCTGGTGGCTGGAAAAATAGCTATCCCGTTTTCGCGCGCTCCAATAAAATTTCGAATTCTATGCGAAATCAATGAAATTTTTCCCGTTGTATGTAAAAACTACTCAACAATAAACTGAAGCAAAATATCATTTCACAGTTTTTTTCCTCTGTTTCCGATTGAAAATATCCGTAAAGGAATTTTCTAATTGCTTCGGCATGAATATTTTCCCGTTCTAAAACTGTTAGCGAAACACATTCCAAAAGAATCAAGAAAATGCACTTTAGTTTATAACTGATGAAGTATATGAAAAACAGTAATGTTGTTAATTAGAATAATAGTTGCTCTCTCATTCTTTAAATTTGTGTAAAAAGCTGCACAATTGTCTTTTTTGGGGGGTTGCAACAATGTTTTTGAATATGAAATAATCCATCTATAAAGACCATAATTACACTAAACAGTGTTGACGTTTGTAAACCGCAACAGAAGAAAACCCACGTAAAAGAAAATATAAGGAGGCGCCATGCACATACGTTTACAATTTTTCTTAGTTAGACTTGTTTTTTGTTTAATATCAAAGCGTCTTCAGAGAATAATGGTCGTGAGCCAAGTCGCCATATTGTTTCCTCGCAATTCAGCCCCGGTTCCTGTGTGTTGACTTCTATGACGTCTTAATGACTTGCAAAGGGTAATAACATAGTTCAGTGGAAATTCTTTTGTGTCTTATTTCCACTACTTAAAATAAAATACGTTGATGTAAATTTACCTTTAAGTCAAGGAAATTTTAACGAACAGAACAATCAGGAAAAAACGTTTTAAATTTTAGTGGAGAGCTATTTCCAAAGAGAAAGATAAACTTGGAACCAACATAACTCATGAGACTATAAACTTGTTGTTATTGTGAGTATGTGTTAAGGCTCGCGTGGGACAATAAAAACGACCTCACACGCTGTATTTGTTTAAAGCAAAAACCATGTAAGGAAAATAATTGCCTTCATAAAAATTAAGCTCATCAGACAATTGTCTATCAAGTACTTTATAATGTGTATTGGTGTCTTAAACGGGTCGAGTCACTTCCTAGATATATTGACCGCATATAGTGTATTGAAAATCCATTAACTACAAGATTCGAATCACATAGAAGAGTGAAACTATTTTTACAAATGGTAACTTACGAATAAATATTCAATGTACTGTATTTTGAATCAATTTATAAAACGCAAGAATAAATTGTTTTGTCTCAGTGAATAAGTTAGCTCAATTCTTGCATTCAACTCTTGACATCACATATGGATTAGATAATGACTTTGAAATCTGATAATAGAATACCGATAAGAAAATTTTCACATTCACAAATACTATAATTATCAAGTTGTTATTAAGAGTGTTTTAAGTTAATTTAAAAAACGAAAATATGAAAGACTAAGGTTTTAAGAGAGATTATTAAGCAACTATGATAAAAAGAAGCACACGTTTAGCATTTGATTCAAGGATATTTTGACGTATATTCGTTAAAAAAGAAGAAACATTATTTAAGCTTTACAAACGAATTCTTGAAAACTTGTAAGTTTGACATTTGCGAAACCTCTCCCAATGTCATTATAAAGCATTTTATCTTCCTTGCGTTTTGAATTGATTTTTCTTGAAAGAGTCTTTATCAGCATGCATTGTTATGGAGGGTGTAAGTTTTAATAAAATTGTTCATAAATTTCCTATTAGTTTTTGCTATTTCTTAAAAAATGTTTATATTTCAATGACAATCATGGAAATCTGTTGTAAATCTGATTTAACTTAGTTTATTAGCTTAGAATGTTAATTAATAACATATTGCTTTTTATATTGTCAATAACCTTACAATGTGTTGTAACTACAGAATAAAAAGCTAGTGGAACAAAAAATCTTAGATGAGCTCGAGATTATGCCAAAATTTTGAACACGAAAGATACGGACGGAACCAACTACCAATTCTTTATGCGAAAAAAACAGTAACTAGCGTCTCTCCAACAGATGTTTTATGTTTAGCAAATGTTTCCTTTTCAACTGAGAGCAATCGTCTTTAATTCTTTTGTAACAGAATGCTGAACAGTTAAGAATGCTTTCCGTCAATAGACAATTGCCACAAACCGTCAACTGACCTTTTGACATGATAAAGTTTTTCCCCGTACACCATATCACTTTATCAGTGTGGTTCAAACATGATCACCATGCAGTCAGAGACAGTAAAACGAAAAAGACAGTGAAAGGGCTCAAAATTAAGTGCTTGAAAACACACAAAAAGAGACATTTTCAGCTCCCATTGCAGAGATTCGAAGCAAAATGTTTTACCTTGAAATTGATGTTCCTTTTTATTTTTGAACAAACTGATGACCCCCTATAAAGTGGCGATTCGTTCTGTTAAATTTGATGTTATTAATTCTAACTTGAACCTGCTTTGCTTGTCTTGAACAAAATTTTAATAAAACGATTTCTAAAACAAATTCAACGTTCATAATTCCGATGAAGCTTGGCAAATGGTAGTTTTTGAAACAATACCAAAAAGTAAAAAGATGATTGATTTCGATATTTGACTTCTCGATCTTACCTCGCTTCAACTTCAAGGTTTCCATTTTTCAAGTTCATCCACGTATTCCACTCTTTATTAAAACTATGTATTGTCGGTGAGAACTTGCCATTGTAATATTTGCAATAAATTGGGGTCATTTGATAATTAGTAAAAGATTGATTTGTTTCCAAAGTATTATGTCATGAGCTTGATGTTTTTAAATGATTCAAAATGTTGAAATAATTATTCATGGCTTAAATCGTTGTTGTAAACTAGTTCAAATGTTGACTACTAAAAGAGCCGCTTGTTGTAACATAGTACAACATAACACATATATGACACATTTTTCTTCTGGCTTTCATGTCGGCTTACTTTTATCGGGCCCGATAAAAGAATTCTCTTGAACTTTCTCATCGCCCCCTGTATTAAATTCCGTTGGTTTATTGTGCTTCTATCGCCCAGATGTAATTGAAGAGATCGGCTAAGATGTTGTTAAACTCGATAAGTGTCTCATCGACTAAAAATATTTATCACGAAAAACAGTAAACAAATGATAAAAAAATAACTTTAAAAGACATGCAGAAATGAAAAAACTTGCCCGCCCCCACTGGCTCTTGATGAGATTAATGACCAATTAATGATCTTTTTATTAAAGCCCAATGTTTATATACAAGGGAAGCTTACAGCAATAGAAATTTTTTGTTTTCTCGTTGGTCGTCCTGTAGGTACATAACTTATCATATGATCATACTAGGGGGTAAACTCTAAAACTTCTGGAAGAATTAAAAATATTTTTCATGTTATAATTTAGGCGGTTTTGAACAAAAAATTACTAATCTTTAAGCTGTTTTAGTATGTGAGTCCAAAAGCACTCTATTGTTTTTGTCAGAGGGGGCTAGAGAGAGGAGGAGTGAAAGCGGAAGTATTATAACAAAAACGATTTCCGGTTCCACTTTACCAAAAAAATACTATTTTTAAGTACCTCGTCAGACACGAGTGATGAAACAACAACGAAGGACCTTCTCTCCTCCAACTATGGTCTCTCAGGAATGTCAAGTTCTTGAAAATGACGGCAGTAAGAAATTCTTAACAACTGGGTTACCCTGGTGTCATACATAGTTTAAGCTCACCACATATGTGTAGGAATTGTATATTTTTTTAATGTTTTCTGTCTCATCAGACATCTGAACTTGAATTGGGCAGCGTAGTGAAGAAAGTGGAAACAACATAACAGGAAGGCCATCACCCCTCCCCATATCTCCCCCCCCCCCCGATACCTACTGTTGATACCTACTATGCGCTCCGTAATTGTCAATTGAAGATCTTTCATCTGACTTAAAAATTGCAGTTCTTTTGGCAATTTTTTCCTCAGAAGGGAAAACTGTTATCTCCAGGCAATGGTTTATCAGTTCCGAAAGGAGCAAAGTTATTTCATCAACGCCATCTACAATCATACAAGCGGGGATTCATTTCATTGTAACCAGGGGCTTTTTTTTCGTTCGATCGTTTTTAGAGTCGCACTTACTTCATTTTTGTTTGTTGGTTTGAAATGAAAGCGGTTATTGACAGTCTGTTTCATATTTGCGTTGTTATGATATTTTCAGACGTTATTACTTAACGATGATATAGCTTTATGTAGTAATTTTCCAATATTGGCAAATAAATATGCAAAACCCACTGGAAAAAACTTTCAAATTTGTCTGTTTGCCGTTCAACTGCAAAGACTTTTCATTTTTATTCATTTATGACCTTTCTTGGCAAACATCTTTTTATCTTTTCTTAAAATTGTTTTGGACGATTTTAATTTTCTCGGAATTTTTTTTAGTATAATTTGCTATACTGTGTCCGATTAAGCGTTTAACCGAGTTTCTGAGGCGACAGTACATGGATCAGTTGTTCTTTCTTCCACTTTTTCGTGCTTTCTCAACAAAAAGTCTAAATTTCTGTTTCTAAAGGGCGAAGTTTGAAAAATATTGCTAGAAAACTAGTCCCCCATTGATGTCACGCTTGTCTTTCGCATCTCGCATCGATAGCTGTAGGTGAATTGGGCCACATAAAAAATATTTGGTTAGGGTTAGCATTTACCAAAAAGCGGACGGGCTGGCGGGTGTGTTTTTTTTAAATTTACAATATTTTTAACTCCTTGGTTTTTAGTTTTAGAAACTGGATTTACTTGCGCAGTACAGATATTTTTTGAACTTTTATTTATATTTTCAACAATATGATTCATACCGTCAATTTTCACGCGCTTATATATTCTAGTCGCGAAAGTTCTTGGTTTTCGAGTGTTTTTATGGTCGATAAGAGTTTTTTTTTTAAAAAAAAACTAAAAAAATGCTCAGTGGACCCTTTTTTTGTTGGCGGGAGGGGACGCTAACCAACTATTTTTTATGTGGCTTAGCTTAGGGAAAATGAAATGAATTAGAGCGGTGAACAAGTTCCTATGGCTTGCCACCGTCACCCCCACCGTTATACCCATCACCACCCCTACCCCCACACGAAGCATAATCTTTACAAGACACAACATTTCAATTTTTATTCATTTATTTTGGGTTGTATATATTGTGAAGTATAAGCTGTTTGTTAACCACTGTTATTTTTAAACACGGAGTTTCTTTTTTTAAAACCACTCGCGTTTTATTCTTTTGTATAAGATTTCCTTGACAGATATGCAAATCGGCCCACAATTGGCAATATTAGCTTGTCAAAACACTGGACGTAATCTGCTTCGAGTCCTCGCCGTGTGACAAGCGTTGAAATTTACGGCGAGGTGTCATCGGTTATCATGCTGTTTCAAGTACGTATTTTTTCCCGTAAATTTTCCGAATTCACTTCCCACTTTCCACTCATAGATTTCTAACTACTGTCACTGAACTCGTTTTCCATGTATTTGTGGCTAAGAGCCATTGTAGATTTGAATGTTACGTACTGTATGTGTATATTGGCTTTTGTTTTAAGTCGTTGTAGTGTTCATTTCTACATTATTGACCGAGAATTCGGCATTTTCATTTCATGCATGTTGAATAATTAATAGTAACCTTATCTAAAACTTTTAAACGTAACACACGAGTGCAAGCTTGAAGCGAATTCTCAGAGATTGCCTTGACTTCTTGTGAGTAATTTTTTTGTTGTTGTAAGTGTCGAGTCTCAAAACTTTCTTAATGAACTAAATAGGAGTTTAATGGCGATGGCATGCAATGGCAAGATTTGATGCAAAATCTGTTGCTAGGTTCTTTGCCAAAAAGTTATTCAATAGCAAACACCGGCAATTTAATAGTCCTCTGTTTTATCAGGATATAGTCTGCTGTCTGTTGTTACTAAGTCATCATTAACATAAAAAAAACGATGACAAATAATCAATGCTGGCCATTTTTTCATTCTGACTTGTTATTAAAGTTTAATTCTAGTCATTCTAAGGTTAAGCATTTGAAGTAAGTTATTTTTTAGAATTGATATAATTTTCCTAATGAGCGCAGGGACTCTTAATAAAAGTTAATGAACTATAAAATTTACATTTAATCTTAAATGCAGTTTATAACTTTATAAAGGTAGGAAAATGTAAATTTAACCAGAAACACCAATTAGTTTTAAGATTCAACATCATAATATATTTCTTACGAAATTTGAAACCAGATTTAAGATTTATGAATTATATGAATATTTAATAGTCACACTCTCAAACTTTATTTTTGTGGTAATTAAATTTTCTCTGTCATAAATAAGCTGATCCAGAAAATTGTACTTAGTAAATGTGGGTCATCTTCATTTCTCCTCTTTTTTATTATTATTTTCATAAACTAAATAACTTTCTTGAAACATTTTTCAAAAATTAATTTTTTTGTAAATGTTTAATCATTAAAACATTGAGACAGAGTATAATTAAAAATTGACATAATTAAGAGGGGACAATAACTTAAAAGATACTTTATTTATCAGGTTCATTATTAGAACTGTGAGTGGTAGGGAACGTCTCCAGAAAAACTATGGCAACCCTCCCTGGGTCAGTAGGGTGGCCCATCACTGGAGACAGGACAATTGAGTTTGCACGGAATCCTGTTGAGTTTGTACACAGTTGTGTCAAAAAATGTGCATCCAAGATATTTCAGACAAGGATGCTTAATAAACCTCATGTTTTTGTAACATCAAGTCAAGGAGTCAAGGAAATATTAGAAGGTACAATACAATGTACACAAAACAAAATAGTACAATATTAGTCTCTAAGATTACATGATTTCATGAGTGTTTGTGGTAATCTTAGACTCTAACCATTTTAATCTAAAGTATAATTGAAATGGCCAAAGATTTTGAAAATAAGTTGTTCCATTTATAAGCTCCCCAAAGATATAAGCCCCCTATTTTGAACTGAAAGAACCCCCCAGGATAAGCCCTTTTTATATAAATCCCCAGTGATATTCCAACTTAGAAAAAGAACATATCAAATAAAGATACATGGGTAATAGAACCAGATATATATTTTGTTTGTCTGATGCAGAAAAAAATTGAATGTACTCTTCCCCCGGCCCCTATCCCCCTAATGTAAACCCACCCCCTTAGTCCTTATTTAAGGCAAGGGCTTATTTTCAGAATTTTATGATGTTTAAAAATTTGATTATTGTTGCTATAAATTTTTCTCAGTTCTTTGATTAGGCCATTAAATGTTATCATTTATTTAAGTTTTAGATTTATAGGACAGTGTGAAAATAATCCTTGAATTTTTCACAGTAGTTATTCTTAAAAAATCCTTTGAGCCATCTTTAATTTTTGATGAACTGAGTATCAAAATAGTAAAAGATTGTTACCATACTACAGATGCAGCTTAATTTCAAAACATCTTTGTAAACATTTCAATTTAATTTTCATAGGGTTTGTTGAAATATTTCGTATATAGGACACTTTTCTTTTGTAAGATATATTCAAAAGAACAAACTGTGTCTATAAACTTTAAGTATTTTTTTTAAAAAAAAAGTGACTTTTGCATATCTGCACTCTGATTGTGTGAATTACAATTAGACTTCTGGGCTTTACAGACTTCAAGTTACAAGCCTGTTTAACATCTGTGCCATTGGCAGTTGACTCAAAGTCCATTCGTTCTCAAGATTTTAATTGTAAAACCGCCTGTGGTAAACAATCAAATTGGAATATCAAGGACGCATTAACTGTCCATTATTTTAAGTAAGTTAAAAAAATTGTTGTTTGTTTTCTTTGTTTCTAGATAAGAATGAAAATTTTGAGATGGGATATAAAGACTTTGGATACATGTACAGTTTGTATGGTGACTTGGTCTTATTTTCTAATAATGATGAAGCTTTGAGACTACATCAAATTTTACACTCTCTTGTCAAACCTGAAGCAATGATGAGACATTTAACAGATGTGGACATAGTTTGCTCTCGCAATCTAGATGGATTGGAAACGAGACAGAATATTGTTTTGTACAGGTTGATGAAACTATTAACTACAGAGATTTCACTGACACTTTTCTTGGGATTAGATTTTGAAGTTGCACACAGAGATGCATCTGAGATAGTTGATTTGACAATTGCCCACTGGCATGGTAGGTGATTGTTACTTTCTTTTATGTGTAGTAAATGATCAGCAAGGGAGTGGTAGTAACAGTACATATCACTCTTATCAAGGGAATAGTAATGCCCCTATAAACAGCTCTTAACAAGGGACTGGTAGTACCTCAACCTACATCCATTATAATGGTCCTACGCACACATCCGTACACACATTCCTTATTAAGGAAATGATAGTACCCCTATTGCAGCTCTTTTATCAAGGGAATAATAGAACCCTACTTACAACTAATTAATTACCAAGGGTATGGTTCTACCTATTCATACAGGTCTTATCAAGGTTATAGTACCCATACAAACAACTCTTATCAATGGAATGGTTTTACCTCTGTACACAGCTCTTAGCAAGGGAATGATGTACCCCTTAACCAAGTTCTTACCAGGTGAACAGTAGTACCACTACACAGATTTCTTTTCAAGGGAATGGTAGAAACCTACTCACAGCTTTTGCCAAGGGAGCATTTGTACCCTTGCAAGCATCTCTTCTCAAGGGAATTGTAGTAGCCCTTAAACCTTTTTTACCAAGAGACTGGTAGTTCCTCCACACTTGTCCTTTATCAAGGAAATGACAGTACCCCTAAACACAGCTCTTATCAAAGGAACGGTTGTAGCTCTGTATGCTCTGTATGCTCTGACGAAGGGCTCACGCTCGAAACGTCAGCTTCTTCACCTTTATGGCGATGATAATTTATTATCAACATTATTTCATAGTTTGTAGCCCTACACATACCTTGTTAAAGGAAATGGATGTACCCCTTAACTAAGCTCTTACTAGACGAACAATAGTACCCCTACTAGCCTACACACATTTCTTAATGGTAGTATCCACCTACATCTCTTACCAATAAACTGGTAGTTCCTCCATACCCATCTCTTATAAAGGGAATAGAAGTACTCTTACGCACAACTCCTATCAAGGAAATGGTAGTACCCCTACACACATTTCTTATCAAGGAAATGGTAGTACCCCTACACAC
>JAOEHV020264890.1:0-12214 GCA_025447995.2 Isaurus tuberculatus | reverse complement strand
GCTTAACACTACGGAAACCGGAGATAAGCGCCGGCCCCATGGGCCACTAGGCTCGTAAAAGGATTTAGCTTAGCTAGATAGCTTAGCTTTTCTTTATAGAAACCATTAAAAATAACTAGGATAGAACTTTCTATGGGGGTATGAAACTCCAACGCCAGGATAGAGAAATGCTAAAAGGGTCAAGGTAAGTGGAGTTGACTTTCAACATTTCTGCTGGGCCAAAACCGCTTCACCATCTATGAAATTGTTTAGATTTGTTTGGTTGAACGATCTTACAACAAACTAAAGAGACTATTTCTTCTGAATTATATTTGTTGTACTTTTTACCTTTCAGTTTATCCAAATTTTAGTTCTACCTACTGTATCTTCTGATGTAAATTTTCATTCCCTTCCAAAAGTAAGGTTTTAGAAAAAGCCTGCAATTCGCTGCAATACTTATGGCTCCCGACGAAAAATTTCCCAATTTTCACGTGATTTTACTTATTTTCCTTAAATGTCTTTACTTTACCACAACCTGCGGAAACCCCGAAGAGCATCAAAGAAGATTCAAGTTTGTTCATTAATTTTAATGCTTTCATGCTTCTCCATAATTATGTTTCTTTCTCTTGATTCTGCATAATGACTTAATAAATATCTTTTTAAAACAAACTGGAATTGGTTAAGTTACTACAGTTCTGAAACAAATATTTTATACCTTTTGTTGTGTGTTTCTCTTTCGTAACACACCTGAACTCAAGTCTTTCTGCACTTTCTGTAATTTAGTTCTTCCAACTGCCTTATACTTTGGCAAGTATCAAAATATATTCATCTATCAAAACCTAACATATTAAACAGCTTTGCTATTACAAACTCTATCAAGAACAATAAATCTGCAACAGTGATTACACCAAACAATGACAACTTCAGTCCTTTGTTAAATTATCTATAGTTGTGTTCAACACTAACAATAGTATATATATTTTTTCAGTTAAGAGAATGAATATAATTTGAAGAAAGTCTTTGGGAAGAAAAAGCGTACAGAATGTTAAATTAGAAATCATATACATTTTTAAATTAAGATCGATATACTTTTTAGTCTCAGAAACCACCAACTTAAAATTAAAGTTAAATTTTTTCAAACAATATAAAAGACAATTTTCACGAGACGAATCCGATTTAGAAATTTATTCTGAAAGAAATAATTAAGAAACGAATCAAGTTTAAAATCAAAACCTTAGCATGAAATGCAAGAAGCAAAGAATATTTGATTTCATCTGAGGCAGGCTTGTTGGCTTTGATTGAGCTTCATTACAACGCAAATAATTTGTCAAACAACTTGTCAGTACTTTGAACCATATCCCAATGAGTGACTTGGCAATGAGGGAATCATGTCAAGCAAGTATTGTCGATCTGTGTCTGCTCCAAATGGAGGGTGGTGTTGTGAGTTGCGCGATGAGTGGTGATGCTGGTTTATATATGGGTGCCATCTTACATCAGAATGCCGTCGAGCTGCTTCAAGTTCCTGCTGCTGTTGCTGTAGGTGTTGCTGTTGCAATTGATACAGAAGCGAGTCAGCATGAGCTGGTTGATGGTGATGATATATGTTAGGTTGATGATGGTGGTGTATAACTGACTGATGATGAGGCAAGTGGTGATGCTGTGAGGCTGCAGCAATGGATTGGGATCCTGAAGTTGACTTTTGGCTTTGCTGTGGTTTAGGAGCAATTGGTGTTGACTCGTTCATCTTCTGTTCTATCTCTTGTTCTTGTTTCAACGCCTTCAGAAAAGCAGCCTTCAGTCTTGTAGTATGTTCAGCTTTCAGCTCTTTCTTTACATTTGCAGTACTACACTTCTCACAAATGATAGCTCCTGAGCTGTCACTGGGCTTTTTCCTCCACCCAGGAGTAAAGTCAGTTCCACAGGCTGAACAAACACGAGGATTTCCTTTCGTTGTTGTTTCAACCAAAGGATTAGCATCAACTTTTCCTTCTTTAATAGCAATAGCTTTTACAACTTCTTCTAGCCCCATAAGAGTCATAAACTCTGGGGAGTTCAGACTTGGAATGAAGGACCAATCTGGTGGTGGGGGTTTGGGAGGTGGTATCTGAAGTAGAGTTTTCTCCAACTGTTTACGAAGAGCCATTTTAGCTGCTGCTTGTTTTCCTGCTTGAGAAACAGAGCTTGAAGACTGTTGCCCCCCCTGGTATGAGGGGTAACTACTTCCTGAAGACAAGGACTGAACAGAGTTTGCACGCACAGGGGTTGGGCGCAATGGAGCTGGCTGGTTTGGCGGATAGCTAGCAGCCAGATTTCCATGACTACTGGATCTTGGATACAGAGGAGTTGGATGCACAAGATCGTTGCTCATAGAACTGATTACATTTTGGAGCATCCCAATTGCCGAACCTGATGATGTACTTGATACAGTTGTCTTTGCAATGTGGTGAGATGAGGGAACATTATTCATTTTACCAGATGTGGATGATTGGTTTAGCATCTTGTCTGCCTTTGGTAAAATCCTTGGCTGAATAGAGACTGGTGATGATTTTGATATACCAGCAGAACTTGATGAGGTTTTAAGAAGTGGAGGAGGTGGAAGAATACTAGAAGCTTTCTTTCCTTGCTGTGCCGCATTCTTGTACTGTTGTGCCATGGATGATACTTGCTGCGAGAAGGGATATGCCTTTCCATTTGCAACATTTTCTTTTTGGGGTTTTGTTGTGCCTGATTTTGTATCATTCTGACTTGCATATAATTTTTTTAGTAACAGAAGCTTTGCTTCCTCATTTCTTAATTCTCCTTTAAGTTTTGCTATTAGTTTTTCTTTACAGAGAAGTTCCTCCTCATCATTCAATGGCGACTCAGGACGGCTATCACAATCATCAACTGTGCCATTAGAAAGTAGTTCTCCAGCACTGGTTTCTCCATTTTTTCTTTTATTTTTGTCAAGTGCCAGTGCCTTAGGTACTTTGAGAAGTTCAATAATGCTCTCTTTGGGCCGATCACAAAATAATGGTTTTCTAGGCTCCTGTTTTTGCCCTGTATTTTGCTCAGAATCCTTTAAATTCATGTTTTTCATATTTGTTCGTCTCACAGAATTCAGTCCCAGTTTTGCAAGAAGGTCTTCTTGACTGATGCAATCGTCTGAATCTGAATCAGAATTTGCTTTAGCTGTTTCCTTAGGTGTGAGTTCAGAGTCCAAGGTACTTTTTGAACTTGAGTCAATGATTTCAGTATTTGATTCTGATGTTCGCTCTTGTTCTGAGTTGTCTTCCTTATCACTTTTGTTAGATTCACTATTGGAACAGACTGTTGCTAACTCTGGTTGCCTTTCTTCACTTTCCTGTGTCAAATTCTGCTCACTTTCCTTCTCAGTGTCTATTTCTTTCTTTATGTTGGTTAGAGGTTTGCTATCGTTATCCGAGTCAGAATCTGATGAGATTACAACAACTGCTTTGGCTTCTTTCTTCAAAACTCTGGGAACAAAATTATAAAAAAATAGAGATTCAATCAAACAGAAACAACAAGCAACAGTGTAAAACAAAAATCAACTTTACTTAGTCTTACCTAGGAAATGAAATCAAAGCAAGAGTTTTAAACTGCCTGAAGACATAAGCACTAAAGGAATGTTGGGAAAATGAACTAGCTTCTAGCTTAAGGGAGAACATTAGCAAGAAAAGAAAAGCCCAAAAAATATAGGGAAAAAGAAAGAAGTGGCCAGGGGTCATCAGGGCTTCCCACAAAAAGCAGACATCTAACAAGGCTCCATACAGGCAAATGTTTTTTGTATTTTTTGGCAAGTGAGATAAAAAATTTACTAGCCAGCCATAGCAAGTTAGTTGCCACATATTGTCAATGTTTTCTGCTGTTTACATAACCCAACAAACATACAAAATAAGGTATAATTTTAATGTTTACATTTAAACCCTTTTCCCACCAATGTCCCAAAGGCAGGTACTTAGTACTGTTTTGACAGAGACAATGTTGATTGAATCTTATTTGTTCTAGGAAAGGAGAGGGATTTCTGTTTGCAATCTCCTTTTCTATTGCCTTAAACCACTGACAAATACAGTCTGTAGTTTTTTTAAGATAGTGGTAAGAAAATGAGTACATAGGAAAACAAGCTCTGAACCTAGCAACTATTTTCGCTTTTTCAAGACTGAAGAAACAAAATCAATGAGTTAAGACAAAAACAACTTCAATATTTGGTTAAAAAAAAGAATTATTTAAAAAAACCTGCAAGAACGGATCAAGTTTAGTAAAATTAAAATTCTCGTGGAACATGATTTGGCTTTTGCCTGATGAAAGGTAAGTGGCAATTAAAACCAAAGTTCCCCGCAAATCTCAGGTGGTCACCAGTTTATTTTGAAGGCCCTGGGTCATGAGGCAAGATGAAACCCTCTAGGTGGTACAAGGAAAAGAATAAAGCCATTAGGTAGGTGTGATGCAGGAAACACAAGCCTCAATGGGACTATAGCGAAAAAGGCACAAACTTTTAGAGGGCTTGGACGAGACATGATTTTCAAGGTGTGTATAATGACATGCTTTTCCAGAAATTTTGAAAACTGGAATTAATAAACCGTTATTCCTAAAGAGTCTGAGAGCAATATATATGCCATTAAAATAGGTTATTGTGCCTTTTTTAAATTATGGTAAAAAGCATTACGACATTAGATTTTTTCCTTAAAACTGTTGCACCTTTTCTAGGCATAC
Source organism: Isaurus tuberculatus (assembly GCA_025447995.2). Classification (NCBI taxonomy): domain Eukaryota; kingdom Metazoa; phylum Cnidaria; class Anthozoa; order Zoantharia; family Zoanthidae; genus Isaurus; species Isaurus tuberculatus. The sequence goes on along the minus strand of JAOEHV020264890.1, from coordinate 7,522 downwards.
AAAATTGACAGTGTGATAGCTATTTAAGATGAGTTTAAGGAAATAAATGAACCAAACTGTTTCTAAAGGTATTAAGGCAAGAACGTGGATGCATTTTAAGAGAAAATAAATTGCAGGGCCAAAACAAGAGTAAATCGAATGATACATGCACTTACACAAATCTTCAGGTATCAAGCAATACTTTCCAATCGATAAAATTCATCTGGATGAATTGATCGAAAATGCATGTTTATCATAACTACCCCAAAAACTAAAATAATCAAGTGATGTTTTTTAAAATTTCTTGGGCAAAAAAATTTAATAGACTGTACCAAGCTAAAAAGAAACACAATCAAATTTTCACCAATTCTGAAAACCAAGAGGAATTACCAAAGATATAAAAAATTCGAAAAGATCCACATATAGTATCTTTTATATATATATAATTAATGGTTTGACTTGTCCAAAAACCTTTTTCAACACCATGATACGGAAAAAATTCTCTGTTTTAGAGTACGAAGTCCTTTATAGTAATAAGATCAAGGGCAAGAGGGGACAAAGCTTGAAAGTGAACTTGTCCCTTGAATTACAAACATGCCTTGCGAAAATATCATTAACAAAAACTAGATCAAAGGTCTAAAGTTTTAACAAGCAACCGTGAGTTTTTAAAAGGAATGAAGGACGATAATTTTATAGCTAAAAGTTTTCAACAGATCGATAAATCAGAACACATTTCAGTAAAAGCACAAGGTCTAAAAACGGAGCAAGAAATAACATAGTTGGCAACTTCAAAATTGGATTTTTTCCGGAATATTCCCTTTCAAAACTAAATCTGTCCTCATTTAAAAATGAACTTAACTTTAGCGAAATGTTTTCCGACACAAAAAACAACACATTTTTTCTCAAAGTGACAACTTAAAACAAAATCAATTTGTTGGCGTAAAACGAATCAAAAACTTCATTACAAAATCTTTGTTGTTTATAATAATTTATAGTTTAAAAATAATCGAAAAACACATTTATTACTCAAAAGTTAAAATCTTATAGAAATTATACTGTACCAAAACTTTGGACCTTTGAATGAAGAATAAGATTTCAAATGATGTATTGTTTTAATTTACTTTCACCGCAAATCGATCGATGGTCAAAGAGCTAGAACATTTAATTTTTTTGCAGTACGTCAAAAACAAAAAGGTTTTAAAAAAGAGGGGATAAATTTATAAACTGTGCTGCATTCGTTTTAAACGATGTGTCTAAATTCCCTTCACAAAATATAATGAATACTTACATTGAATCTGGCGTGCCCAAAATCTGAGCGGAAGTAAGGTTCGTCGCGGATTCGTTTATCGCAGAACTTTTCTTTGTTTCTTGGCTTTTCTCCCCGTCTTCTGCAGCATAGGACAATTTTAAACGCTTACTTTCTTTAGAAACAACTTCAGCTGACATTCCTAAAAGATATAAAAATAAGTTTACATTTAGTAAATAGTAAAAAGTGTATTTTACAGTATGTTCGATGCAGTCGCAAATTTTTGCATAATCGATTCACATTCGTGAGATGACAGACTGTTCGCAACTCGTATATTACCGGGAATGACCATCAACGTACAACGACCGTTTGTTTACAAGACCTGCAGGAAATCCCCTGAATTTTACCTTCGACGGCAAAGCCTTTACTTAAAAACGTAAAATAATTTGACAACAATATTACAGTATGAGATGAAACACAAATACACGGCAGACCGCGTTTTGCGTGAACAGCCGGGAGATTACGGCCAACTGTCATGGCGGACACCGCTAATCTACATGCAATCAACGCGAGCGTGATTCAAAACGTTTTTGGAGTAAGTGAACAAACTGTGAGCAAGGAAAACATTTAAAATCACATACCTTTTTTTTCTCGTACTGTTGAGAGTTCAGGTCACCAAATTAGGTTTAAGACGTATGATCAATTGCGACCGTGACGTTTTGCAAGTTAAATGTCTTGTATGACTTTGGCCGCAGCAGCGGCGAATGGCGAAGAATTATTTTGTCTGGATGGTTAAAAATCCCTTGTCCGATATCAAGTGGACGAAAGGAATCTCCTAGAATAAACTATTCCATCAAATTGGTCAACTACCAGCCAAAGCCTGTGAACGTAAACCGGTTGTAAAATATATTCAGCGTACAATGATTTTCTTTTCATTCAATAAAGCCATGTGATTGCAAGCGAAAAACGACATCATGTATTAATGGCGGTTAATTTCTTGCCTATTCGGGTGACAAAATCGATGTAGTTACCGTTTCGCGCAATCCATTTTCTCTCAAATAGTTGTCCCACTTACATGTATTATTTTGTGTTTCAGTCCAGAATTGAAAACTGCGGTGAATTTCCGTCACACAGGGAAGTATTCGAATGATGTTCGTCGAGGCGAAATTCACTGGGGCGGGAAAGTGAAAGGAACGCCACAACCCTCTGATAGACGTGTGCCACAAGATGCAAGCCTGAAGCACTCATCCCAATACCGTTCCAAAAATAGCCTTTCTGTCAATCACCAGGGTCCTACACCAATCATCGTCCTGCTTTACCTGTCAAATAGCAACGTTTCCTCGGCAACGAGACTTCGGTTGTACTGTAAAAGTGTGACGTCATGCAATGGGAAACCGGTTTTTCCTGTTTGTGTGCAGGTGTTATGGTTGTGCGAGTGACGTCACATTTACCTTGTTGTGCCCTCATTGATTGGTTGGCCGTAGGTCAATTAATCTGCAGCAGCTAAAAAAAATACTTGACAACAATTGAATAAATTATGGCACAAGTTCTTCCAATGGAAAATAAACAATGTCTTCATGTTGACACCTTCGGCAACTGCCACTTGGTTGTTGGGGTCATACCAACCAATATTTGGTTCCGATTTGACCAAGGGACCTCAAATTTGGTGAGAGTGGTTAAGTTTCCTGGATATCCTTGTAGTTTTTCTCAGTAATTTTTTGCAATAAAAGTTCACCATAGGTTGAACAATTTTAATAACACACCAACCCAACTATATTTGTGTGCCCGACTTAGTGACAAATTGCTGACGTATAAAAAATTGAATTTTCATTATAACTACGGTCTATGGATACTAAATCCAGCTCTATACCGCAAAAAAATTCTTGATATAAAACATTTTAGTAAACTTAGGAAGATTGGAATGTTTCGTGTTTTGAAACAATAACTCCCAAAAAGACTTTGTACATTTTACGAAATTTACTAATTAATGCTTGTGAAATGCCGATCATACGAGAGAAAGCAAAATGTTCGACATAAGTTAATCAAAACACCTTTTTGTAGTGAACCAGCTTTTGTATAATTTTGCAAAATATTGTTCCACTTGTCTATTTGAAAGTTTGAGACAAAACCCGGAAAAAAAATGACTTCGGGAAAAATATCGCTTAAATATGGAAATACATGACCAACCGAAATTGTTACAATATGTAACCACGAATTGGAAATGAATTGATTTATCACGCTAACAAATCAAGCCGCCAAAAGTTACGCGAGTAACAAAGAGACAATTTTGTCGGTATTTTAATTGGCAAAGAACACTTTTAATAATAATAGAACAAATGCAAAACGCTTTATTTCAACAAGCTGGTTAAAATGTTTATTTTCAACAGAGTGATAACCAATTTTTCCAAGAACCGGGTTTGATAAATTCGGTTTTAAAAAGGAACGTGATCGTGTAATCTTATCGCAATTCCCTGTGAACGTTAACAGTTTGTAAAAGATACATCTATTTTTTTATTAATAAAGTGAGAAGCGTAAAGTAATTACATAATGTACAAAGGCACAGAAACATCAAGTTGTCTAACCCGTCCTGTGAAAGTTAATTGCAGCTGGCCCCAAAGATTTTAGCATCGAATAAAGTAAGAATTAGATTGTGTTATTTCGTGAATTTCGAAAAAATTAAAAGAATTATGTAAATAATAACAAACAATGCGTGTCAGCAAACTGCCAACAAACCATTGTCCATTAGACTAAAAAGCAAGAACTTGAAAGAGGATATAAAAGTTTGTAAGCCTGGTAATGATCAAGAATACTCTCTCAATAGTGTTTCTTATGAGTATTTATTGTATAATTCTTTCCAGCAAACAATAAAAAAACAGGAATTACTGGAAGTTTTGTTTACTGTATTTCTATTGTTAAAACGCTGTTGTTAAAAATTAGAATGTTTCAGAAAAAATATATACATTAATTTTCATTTCTAGCAACATTACATTTAATAGTAACTTTATCAATACTGCATGATTTATGCCATTTGCACTGGCAATGACTGAGTATTATTAAAATACAATAATCATTTACAAAAATTCATTCCACACATTTCCTATTTACAATTTCTCTTTGTTCTGTTCCCGTAACTTGCTCTCAAATTATGGACACTAGAGACATTAAAAATTATTACAACCTAAGCAGAATGTTCACTTTGACATTTAACATTTAGTTTTTAATCAATAATTTACTAAAGCTAGAGGTTTATTTGTTTTTGAATTGACAAAAGCAAAGGAACTTTGTAAAAATGGGAACAAACAAAGTTTTGTACAGTATTATTATACTCAACAAGGAAGAATATATTTACAATTTTGCTCATAAAAATAATTCAAGAGTTAGGAAGATGATTGAAATGAATTGTCCATGTTCATTCTCATCAGATTCTATTTGTTCTTATGTTACATCATACTACTGGGGCCAGGTCCTGATGAGAAATGAGATGTTACACCCCCCTGTGCTCTCATCTGTAGCTGTTTTGGCTGATCTAAAACTGGCTGTGATGAGCTTGGACCATGGAACCACTACAAACAAAAAAACATCCAATTAAACCAGTACTACTGTTCAAACAAATGATCAATTTTTCTCTAACCTATCATATAGATTTTGGTGTTGGTTAAAAGATTATAATGGTGATGATGATGGTGCTGATGTGGTGGTCATGAATATGATGGTGGTCATGATGTTGGCTGTGATCCTCATGCAGTTGATGATGACTGTGGTGATGGTGGTTGTGATGATGATGGTGGTGGTCATGATGATTATTATGGCACTTGTAATGAAGATGGTGGTTGTGATGATTATGATGGTTGTGATGATTATGGTGAAGATACTGAGGATGATGGAGATGATGGTGGTGATTAAGATGATAATGTTGGTTGTAGTGCTAATGACCATAATTGTGGTGAATTTGGTTATAATGATGGTGGTAGTGATGATGATATTGATAGTGGAGATGATGGAGGTGGTGGTGATGATGGTGGTGGTGGTGATGATGGTAGTATTGATGATGTTGGCAGTTGTGGTGATGATGGTGTTGGTGACAATGGTGGTGATGATGATGATGTTGGCAGTGGTGGTGATGATGATGTTAGTAATGATGGTGGTGGTTATAATGATGGTTGTTGGGATGATGATAGTGGTGGTGATGGAGATGATGGTTGTGGTTATGATGCTGCTGTTTATGAAAATTGTGATGATGGTGATGGACATCATAAAGATGATGATTAGGATTAGTATGATGGTAGTCATTATGATGGGGATGATGACAGTAGTGGTGGTATCAATGATGACAAGTGATGACAGTGATGTTGAAAATGGTAATGACAGTGAGGATCATGATGATGAGAGTGATTGTAATGCTGGTGAAAATAATAGTGTTGAAGGTAACGGTAATGGTGTTGATGAAAATAAAGGTGCATGTGTTGGTATTGCTGCTAATGCATAATGATGGAAACAAAAACTGATAATTAAAATTTTGATGATGATGGGAATGGTGAAGGAAGTGATAACAAAAGTTAAAACCATATCAAGTACAAAACTCCAAAACAAATAAACTTCACAAAAAATAACAAGTTCTAAAAATTTGTATTGACTTACATCAATTAGCTGATGCTCTTGCATGTGTGTTGCTTGCATGTGATCTTTGGTTAAATAGAACAATCAAAGTAAATACTTTGCAGTTACTTTACATCTGATGTGACAAAAATACTTAAACAATAATCATTACTTCTAAAAGCTTTTAAATCCTTTAACAAGCCAACTCAGTACTGTGACATTAAGCTAGTTTCCATAGTTGTCTGTACTAACAGAATATAAAGTGGATTCTAATCTTTCACAGTTAGCTCCTGGTTGAAGCTAACTCTCACACATTTTACCAATCTTCTTCTAGACTGTATAACAGCCGCCTTTTTGCCGTAATCCTAAATTTTGAAGTACGGTCACAAAAAAAGGAATGAGTTGAAAATAGCCTCGTGCATGGCCAACGATAATAAGGAATGGGGAGAGAGCTAAAATGTGGGACTGTGGACTCTTCACACCAAAATCTGATTCAGGAAAACAGTCAACACTTGTCAACATTTGAATATAAGCCCCAGCTACAGCACACACTTTTTGCGGGAGCTTTATGGCATGCACAAATGCAAAATAAAAACAAAACATCGGAGTGAAATCATGTTATTTGGTTGTTCAAAACTTTTTTTTAGGTATCCATTTAAAAACTGTTAAATGTAAGATATCATTACTCAGTTAACTGGTCCCTTCTCTGTTAAACTGAAGATTTGCTACTGTACTTACTCTCTAGTAACTTTTTAGTGACACTTCTGTGTTTATGGAAGTTTTCACTCGCTGAGAGAGGGTCACCCAATATCTGATACAAGTCTAGCAACAAACAGCATTCAGTTATTAAACTAAAGCAACTTACAGCATTATGGTATTTCTCATCAGAAAACAACAGCTATAATTTAATTTTTTCAATTTTTTCACCATCTAATATTTAAAGAAATAGCTCAGCAGTATGATATGGTAGACTTACAATAATATAAATTAAAATAATTACAAAGTTAATAATAGTATTAATTTAAAAAATAGTAATACTGAGCACTACTATTAATAATAATAAAGAAATTAATTTAACCAGTCACTCTGTATAGAAAGCCTAAAATATCACAGAAAGCATTTTACCAAGAAGAAAAAGCTTAAGATAAATAAATAATTTGATTCATTGACAACCATCACCTTTGAGTAATGATGCAGCCCAGAGCTGAATATATCCATCTGGCATCTTACTGGCCAACTGTTGTGCTGGCGTCACCATACCTAGTGCTTCCTAAAAACACAATTTTAAAAACAGAATTTCTACTAAGACTGAAATAACACATCATTCTATGAGTCAAAACCTTTTTTTACTCTCTATTAGTGTTGACCTAGTTGTTTCTCCGCACATCAATTATCCAGACTTTTGAACTATAACCAGAGACTTTTTCTCTAGTGGCATTTTCTTAAAGGATTTAAATATCTCATTAATAATAACTTTTTTCAATAATCCAGACTCTTGATTATCTGGACTATTTAATACAGTATCATTCAAGTCCCAATGAGTCTTGACAATTGATAATTAATCTCTTGTTAACCCTTTCACTCCCAGGAGCTTTTGCGATTTTGAACGATTTTTTGTATCAACACAATCAATCGGCTTTCTCTAATCCATATTAGGCATTCACATGGAAACATACCACGTGATGTAGTTCCCAGGGATCG
>JAOEHV020264792.1:0-12216 GCA_025447995.2 Isaurus tuberculatus | reverse complement strand
TTTGATACTTTTTGAAAAACCCACTCGTGCAAATTATTTCCAAATTGAACTCGAAGTCGTGTGATTACCTATACAAACAGTCCCACGATTATCCCTCAAAATGCTGGAAATCACCTTTCTGAGGACCTACATTTTGATATTTTGCCGGGGGAGCATGCTAACTCTAAAAGCTTGTTAATTAGAAACGACAACAGATTAAAGAAAGAGTGTTGATTTTGAAATAGCAAGCTAGTATAAATTCAGTTCAACTTAAAATCAAACAAATGCTTTATCTTACTCACAATTTAATAACGTTTCAGAAAATATATACTTCTTTGGGGTTTAAATGAAAACGCAGCACGCTATAAGTACAAAAGTGAAGATACTCGCTCATGGTCATCAGCAACAATTAAGTACCAGATAAAGAGTTTTGGATTTTTTACAGGAATACTTAAAAGAATTGTCTTTTTTAACTGCACGATATTACTTTGAAAACCTGTTCATGAGTGGACTTGATGTCTGTATATCTGTAATAAATCTCACCTGATTTGCCTTTTCAAGGTCTGCCTCCAATATTTCAACTTCTGAGAACCTGGCGGCTGCTTCTTCATCAAACTTTGCTTTGAGGTCAAACAGGTCTGACTGAGTATTGTCAAGGGCTGAAAAAAAATCACAGTGATTCTTTTCACGCCAAACAGGTCTGGCTGGGTATTTTCAAGGGGTAAAACAAAGCATAGAGATTATTTTCAGGTCAAACAGGTCTGACTGGATATTGTCAGGGGCTTAAAAACTGACAGTGATTTCTTTCAGGCAAAAGAGGTATGACTGGGTTGTGTCAAGCGCTAGAACAACTCACACTAGTAGCTTTCAGACCAAAGTGTTCTGACTGGGTATTGTGAAGAACTAAACAAATGAATTGCAATATTTTTTTCCAAGTCTTATTAGAAAATCACAATATTAGAATCGCTAACAATAAGTTCATACTATCAAGTTTTGTCCATCGTTTCTTTTTTGTCTGTGACCAATTCAACTCCAGTCAGTTTATCAGCGTATCTGCATACCATTTCTCCTTACATCACATTACAAAACACTACATTAGGTAGTAAGAAATTAAGAATTGATCAAACACAATTTGTTGTATCCAAATGTAACTTCATCTCACCAGACTGTAATGAGGAGACTTGGTGCTCCGCTTCACCAAGTTTTCTGGCCACGGACAGCTGGTTTTCTTGGAGTTGTCTGTAAAAATGAATTAAAGATACAAACCTGTATTTAGCAGACTCCCTTGGGGAGTGGCTAAGTGACCATTTAATACAAGGTGACCGCCTAAAACAGTCATATAAATATGCTTCAAAATGTCATGGTGGTTACGGTCTTGAAATGCCTTGTGAATATCATCTTCAGTGTTATAACTTCTCGTTCAACTGGCTCGAGCAAAAATTATTAAGAAGAACTCAATCTCTAATGTTGAAAAGTAGTTTGGTCTGAGACTAGAAACATTTACTTCTATGGTTGGTCGTTTGTTGCAAAATTCAAGACTTGGACATATTATTTATATTTAACAAAAATATCTATATTCAACAACTACATATTTGTCCAATTTCAAGGAAACATATTTATTCATCTTCAAGGAATGTATTATATTTATTCAACTTCAAGAAACACAATATTATAGTCATTCAAGAAAATTAAACACTCTCCATCATCCATCTTCATCACCGCCCATCAAACATTCTTCATCGTCCACCATCATCGTCCATCGAACATTCTCCAACGTCCACCATCATCATCGTCCATCAAATATTCTCCAACGTCCACCATCATCATCGTCCATCAAACATTCTCAAATGTGCACCATCATCATCGTCCATCAAACATTCTCCATCATCATCGTCCATCAAACATTCTCCAACGTCCATCATCATCATCGTCCATCAAACATTCTCAAATGTGTACCATCATCATCGTCCATCAAACATTCTCCAACGTCCACCACCATCATCGTCCATCAAACATTCTCCAACGTCCATCATCATCATCGTCCATCAAATATTCTCCATCGTCAAACACTATCATCTGTCATTATGTCCATCATGAACATCATCTACATACTCACCATCACCACCATCTACATCATCATTATTATTATTATCATCAATGCTATCATTAACATTGTTATCAGACTTAAGGTAAAATAAACATTTTACCTTTCTTTTTCAGAAAAGGTTTTTTGCAGTTCTTTCTCCTGATCCTTTAGTCTCACCTACAACATAAAAAATTTTCGTAATCAGGTATATATCTAGTTTTTCTAAAAGGCTGTCCACTTGTTCATGGACGGTAGAAGACGTTCCTGTGGGATAGCGAGGGTGACTTTCTATACATGCGTACTTAGAGCCTTTTATAGTTCAAGTGATCAATACAATTCCATCACGAAAACCCTAACGGAGCTTCATTATTGTTCAGAGTAAGAAGTTTTTTAAATCTATAAGTTCAGGTATAAGACATAGCCGGTCCACGGCAACGTTTAAGTCTGGAAAATGGACCTTGGACCGGCTATTAATTACATCCCTGCTATTATATTATAAATATAGATGGTAGAGTTGTCCAGCAAAAAAATGCCACATTTAGCAACGAAAACTGTGATATAAAGTAATATGACGGGTACACTTTGGAAATATTTTGCAGCCTTTTAGATGCAAATGTAACAGTAGGCTCCCACGGGTGTTAAGATGTTGGGTTCTGACAGGGATTCCTGTGGATGTACCTGGGGCCTAGAGGTAACTTAAGATGGCTGCCGTTGAGTGATTTAACCTTGACTGTATAATTCCTTTTGGCTGCTGTCTTGTTTGAACCTATCCAAAACCACAGAGAGAAGAAAAGTAATGGAAAGAATGCGTGGAAGCATCAAAAACTTGGCGAATGGACTGTTAATATTTGAAAGCCGGATGGATTCACTGTACTTTAAACAACGATAGTTTCTATTGAAAGACTCGACGCTATTGACTTTTGCTCACAATAAAATTGTGAAACAAAGCAAGCACTATGAGAGTATTTTGCAATTACACCGCTAACACTGCTTACAGTATGATCACTCCCAGACCTTCTCAGTGAGTTCCAATGTTTTGCAGCAGTACTATCTCAATACAGTTTGAAATATACCCACTAGAGCTCACATCCTCCAATGTATAACATATCTTTACCTGAACTCTTTCTTCCATCTTTTCCTCATATTCCTTGATTTTTTCTTTTAACCTGTTAATTGTCACCTCTGAAAAAAGGGGAAAAATTGATTTTTTTTTCTCTTTTGGAATCTCAAAAATTAATTAAAAAGTGACATTTCTTAAAAATACAGCTAAAAATAGTAAGATCAACCAAAACAGCGACAATTAGAGAAATGTGGATATTAGTCCAGTTATTTTACGTCCAATAATATCTAACCCGGAACTAAGTCCCACAAAAGAAATCTCAACGGTTCTTGGCTGTTCAATTATTCCCTAATAATATAACAAAAGTCTTAAAAGATCCAAGCGCGGCAAAAGGTCGAAAAATAGGATTTATTTGAAGCTGAGTTGAAACTATAAAAAAAGTCCTGAAACTACATAAATAGGATAAGTTGATAACATATGTTTTACAATTAGATTAACTTGCAAACAACTTATAAGAAAATAATTTTTTAAACTTTAAACGTTTGTTGTTCTCTTGAAATTATCTCTGGTTTTTCGCGTGTGGTTAGTGCAGGTGGTAAGATCTTTGCCTTCCAACCACAGGGTCCCAGGTTCGATTTCTCGGCTGTACCATAATTTGAACACTTGTGTGACCTTCTTTTCCGCCAATGCTTACTCAGCTTTCCGTCCTTACGAGGTCGGTAAATGAGTACCAGCTTCGGCTGGGAGTTAACCTGCGATGGATTAGTGTCCCGTCCAGGAGGAGTCAATGACTCTCATCAACAATACAGAAACCGGAGATAAGCGCCGGCACCACGGGCCACTGGGCTGGGAAAAGGTTTAGCTTTTCGCGTGTAATTGCATCGACCTTACCAAAACAAAAAGAAAAATTACAACAAAAAAGAAATTTTTTGAATATCTTAGGTGTAGATTGACGTCGTAAAAAAATCAAGCTACCCAAATCAACAAAACCAAAAGCACGTTCGACGTGATGTCTTGAACGGGTTTCATGTTACACTCGGGAAGAAAGAAAAGTTCGAAGTGTTTTATACCCAGGAAAAAGGTTAGTACAGCTTAATTTGGTCTGGATAAATAAAGATTGTAAAGATTTCTGTTTTTAAACAGGTAACTTAAGCCTGGACTAATGCCTGGAAAGAGCCTTGCAAAATACAATACACTCAGAACATGACTACTAAAATCATGTGAGGTTGAAAAAGTCTTTTCTTGCCAATATTTGAAAATTGGAAATTACCACACTCACTCTCATAGTGACAAGAGAATAATGACTGAGTTTGTGAGGCAGATCCAGTTAGAATGGAGGAGATACTGAAGTTTCAATGAGGAAATAAAGGATAGTGTAGTGATGTTTGAAAACCCTAATAAGTATGGAGGTGGATAGTCTTATTAGAGTGTGGAAGGGATAATTTTAATAAATGGCTAAGGAATCAGACAGTGATGCAGAGTCTAATAAGTGGAACAGATAATTTTAATAGGTGACTAAGTGATCGGACAATGAAGCAAAGTTTAATGAGTGGAGTGAATAGTTTTGATAAGTGGCTAAGGAATCAGACAGTGATGCAGAGTCTAATAAGTGGAACAGATAATTTTAATAGGTGACTAAGTGATCAGACAATGAAGCAAAGTTTAATGAGTGGAGTGAATAGTTTTGATGAGTGGCTAAGGAATCAGACAGTGATGCGATGTCTTATAAGTGTAGAGGCGAAAGTACTAACAAGTATCTAAGGGATTGGTTGGTTTACCTTGGTTCTTTACTTCTGCAAACTCACTGTTGTACTCCTCCAAAGTTTCTCTTAGTTGTTTACTTTCAATTTCATAGTCCTAAAAATGAGCAATTGGTATTATGGAGAATTATCAGAGATTACATATTCAATTGGTAGCTATGGCAAATACACAAAAAAATGTTCTTTTCGTCATGTTCATCAATTCCATCAATTGAACTATGGTAGCAGGGCTCCATTTTCCCAGCTAACAGAGTCTCTCTCATGACTGTCCTGCAATGAAAATTGAGAGACTCTACCGATCTAAACCGTTTACTTTGTTGAGCATGCGCGTCGGTAACCTAGCAACTCTGACGTCATTGTTCTGACGTTTCTGTCGTCTTGTCTCGACGTCTCTGCCTTTGACGTCACCATTTTGAATTATGCTACCGCGGGCTTAAAAGCATCTAGCGGTTTTTGAAATTTGCTCATGCCTACTGCGCATTTCCGGTTAAAACCAGTTTCAAAACCTGTTAGCTTTGTCCATGGTTGTGGACGGCGGTGTATCACAGAAAACAGCTTAGATCGGCAGAGTCTCTCAATTTTCATTGCAGGACCGTCACGAGAGAGACTCTGCTAGCAGGGAAGGCTCGATTTTAAGGAAAATTTCTTGTTGTACGCGGGCCAACCAAGACTTATTTTTTACTTGTCCCTCAAAAGTTCGGGTCGTCCCATAAAGTAGTGACTCAATCAGCAATAGATAATGAGTGTTTCAGTGTGTTTTAAATGTATTAATGGACTGGAGAAGAGACACCTTATCAACAGTAGTTTGGTTAACTTCCAGAGTTTTGCCAGTTGGATTAGAGGTGGTGCGCATATTAAGAACAGAGTCACAGTTATCATGGTCGGTATAGATGGAAGTACGACGCGAAGGCATTGCCACGTGCGCAGTCGTCAGAAAAAATGTCAGGGCCATAGAAGACTTCGTCTGGGATTTGTGATCTTTTGTTTTTAAATGAGAAAAAGGACCAGAAATGTTTACTATAGTGATGAACCTCGTTTGCAATATCGGCGAGAAATTTTCTTCTTGCAGCGCGAATCCACATTTTGATATTTTGTCTTTTCCTGCGAAACTTCTCAATGAGCAAAGAATTTGAAGAATTTTTAACTTTTTTCCAAAGAGTCTTCTTTTTTCGTATTTCTTTAGCAAGGTCCCCCGAGATCCACGGTGGATGATTTGGATTTCTTGAGGTTTTTTTGGGACAAACGAGTTTATTGTTTGGAATACAAAGTCATTCCATAGATCCCATGCTGAATCAAAGTCCTCTTGGGAAGACATATCAAATAACCCAGAACTCAAAGGAGACAAATGAAAAGCTCTGTTGATATTCTCAAAATTTGCATTTTTAAAGTTGTAGACTGTATCTGTATCAGTATGTTACTCTTCAGATCTCTAACTTCTTTAACATATTATATAGATCCTAGAATTTGTTGAATTGATAAATAAACAAAAAAAAAAACTTAGAACAGTTAATTCTTGAACCTTTAAGACTTCTTTAAAAATGGTAAGTGGTAAATTTTTACTTTTAATATCCTATCGCTATTTAGATTCTTCTCCGCAGATACAGATTACTGAACGTGTGTTCAGGGCCATGGTCAGCTGTCAAAAAAATGTTTGTAGTTTGTAGTTCTATGGGACTTGTCTCTTCTTGTGCACTTTTTGTTTCTGAACCTTGAAACTACCGCTTAACCTTAAGGGGACTTCTACGATATAATTTAAAGTTTGTTCGGGAGATTGTTTACACTTTAAGGATTTTGTGTCGGACTGCAAGCATTTTAAGGCGCACTCATTACTCACAGACAAAGTTACAGGCACAAACACAGTTACAGACACATACACAGTTACAGACACATACACAATGGCTGCCACTTTGCGGCCCATCTACGACCTCGGAACACAGCACCACAGCCCGATTGAATAAACTGGGAGTCGATTTTTGCTGAGGGAGGAAAACCGGAGTACCCAGAGAAACCCTCGGAGTGAGATTGAGATCGACAAATCTCAGCTCACTTGCCGATCCCGGGAATCGAAGCCAGGTAAGAAGTGAGAGGCGCGAGTGATTACCACTACGCCAACCTGACTCCCCATGACATGCCAACAAGGCAAGCTCAACCAAGACAACAGCTATGTTACTATGACTTTGGATTAACTACTGGGAATTCACGTAGATTTGATGCGCACTGACCCAACGTGGGAGTCATGGAATTTCGAGAAATTGTGCAAAGTGTTGAGACTTTGGACTCGGAGAAATGCGATCGATCATCAGTCCCCCAACAAAATCGTCGGTCACAGCCAAAAGTCGGATAAGTTATACAATGCACAAAAAAGAATGCAAGCCGTTTATTGTGTATTTATTGTAACGGCCAATCGGGCCACAAAGAAAGAAGAAAAATATTTCTCAGAAACGTCTCTGTTTCAATTGTGCTGGATCATCCCACCGGGCGTCAGATTGTTGAAGTAAAAGCTCATGCCAAATTTGTAGCAAAAAACATCACACATCAATTTGTGAGACACTTGTAGAAAAGAAATAAGAGAGCATGATGCTGGCTCAACAGGCTACGAAAGCAGAAGTTGTGTATCCAGTCTTTGTAGAGGAAGTGGATGGAATCAAAACAAGAGCCCTTCTAGACACAGGATCTGGAAGTTCTTACGCATCTGCCAAACTGATTGATGCTTGCACAAGAAACCAAAGGAAGTGAAGACAAAACATTTGCTAGGCGCAGTGACAATTACAGTTAAAATGTTTTAAGTTAATGTTCAGTTACTCAAAGGAGACTACACCACCGAAATACTTGTGACCAAAATAGACAAATCCGAGCTAATGACACTAGAGAATCCAAGCTACAGAGAGTTGAAACAGAAGTACCCTCATTTAAATGCGGTTGCAGTTGATGACAGCGACACAAAGGCACAATTACCAGTCCATCTAGTACTTGGTGCATCAGAATATGCTAAGATCAAAACCAAAACAGCACAAAAAATTGAATTATCTAGTGAACTCGTGGCTGAGAAAACATTGTTAGGCAGGACAATAATTTCTCCAGGTTATGAAAGTGATTTAAATCCAATGTTGCTCACCCAGACAAGTTTCACAAAGTACGAGCAGCTTTGCAGAGCAGATGTCCTGGGATTAGCAGACCCCTTGGCTAACGATCAAGATGTTGTGTATGATGAATTCAAGGAACGGTTAACCCGCCATCCAGAAGGTTACTATCAGACAGCACTTCCAAGGAAAAGCAACCATCCAGACCTCAGTACCAAGAGGCAGTGAATCCCATTGAGCTCTGCTCATTTGGAGATGTAGGTTCCCATGGAGTGTCCGTAGCAGTTTTTACTGTGGTCCAACAAGAGAGTGGGTCAACACAGGAAAGGAAAGGCAACCATCCAGACCTGCCATCGAATAAATGTGGGAACCTCAAAAGACTACAACAGCTGACAAGAAAATTAGATGGTACAAATACCTATGACCAATATCAGTCAATTATCAATGAGCAGCGGCAAACCAGGATTATTGAACCTGCCCCAGCAGTCTCCAAAGGAAGAGAGTTTCATATCCCTCATAAACCAGTAATTAGAAAAAATGCTGAGACAACGAAACTGCCTATCATGTACGATGCTTCAGCAAGAGAGTCGCCTGAACAACCATCCTTAAATGATTGTTTACATCCCGGGCCAGAATCTGTTATAGGGGGTGTTGGTCAGATCCAGATTCCATTGTGTCCTACTTACTGGTGACCTTCAGAACGCTTTTCTTCAAGTTAGAGTCAGAGAGGAAGAACGCGATAACTTGAGATTTCATTGGAAATCCAGAGAACACTCAGAATTAGTGACTTTACACTTCACCCCATTTCCTAAATCAGAATAAAAAAAAACAAAGCAAGAAGTCCTTTTGTACCTCGCCAAAGTGTATGACCCGCTTGGAATGGTCTCACCATTGACCCTGGGTGGAAAGTCTGTATTCAGAGACATATGCGACCAGAAACTCCCATGGGATGCACTGCTAAATGAGGTTCTAGCCAGGAGATGGAGGAAGTGGCTTCATGACCTGCCAGAGAGTGTCATTTCCCCGACCAATTGCTCAGTAGCAAGAGGCAGTGAATCCCATTGAGCTCTACGCATTTGGAGATGTAGGTTCCCATGGAGTGTCCGTAGCAGTTTATACTGTGGTCCAACAAGAGAGTGTCATTTCCCCGACCAATTGCCCATTGAGCTCTACACATTTGGAGATGTAGGTTCCCAAGGAGTGTCCGTAGCAGTTTATACGGTGGTCCAACAAGAGAGTGTCATTTCCCCGACCAATTGCCCATTGAGCTCTACACATTTGGAGATGTAGGTTCCCATGGAGTGTCCGTAGCAGTTTATACTGTGGTCCAACAAGAGAGTGGGTCAACACAGGGACTTGTAACAGCCAAATTACGATTATCAAAGTGAAACTTGACCATACCGAAGCTGGAGTTAATAGCAGGCCATATGGCAGTAAACTTAGCAACAAATGTCCAACATGTGATTGATAGTGTAGCTCCAATTGTCCATTGCTGGTTAGATAGTACCGTTGCTCTCTACTGGATTTGTAACCGTGGCAAGTACTGACAGTTTGTGGCCAATCGTGTTTCTAAGATAAACAGCCACACTGACATCATCTGACACCATGTCCCAACAGAACAAAATCCAGTGGACACTGGAAGCCGAGGGGCAAATGTTACCAACTCAGCACTGTGGAAGCAAGGACCGTCATGGTTAATGGACCCCAGATAGTGGCCTGTCAGCATTACTCCTCAGTCCTCAGAATAAACCAGAGCTGAGACAAAAGTAACAAAAGAAGTTCTTGCTGTTGCCCAAACAACAACAGAAGTGTTTGGAAAAATCTTGGAGAAGTTGAGTCTTTGGAATACATTGCGAGTAAGTGCGTGGGTGAAGCGGTTCCTGTCTAATTGTAGAAAGGCGAAACCAAATCGACTGAGAAGACCACTCAGCACAGACGAGATTGATGATCAAAGAACCTGGTGGATTAAGAAAGTGCAGCTGCACAGAGCAATTTGAGACAGACAAGTTGCAGCTGAATCTTCAACCCAATGCAGATGGAATCCTGGAGTCCAGAGGAAGTATTGTGGGAAGCTATCCCATCTTCTTGCTACCTGATACCCTCTTCACTACTAAACTAGTTCATCAGGCTAACCTTGCCACTATTCATGAGGGAGTGACACTAACCATGGCCAAGGTACGAGAGACATATTGGGTCCCATGGCTCAGAAAGTTCAACCCGAACCCAAGGAGACACACCCTGCCAAGCTGTTGGTATGGACTTCGCCAGCCCAATCAAGTACCGAATCAGCGCCAAGACAGATAGTAAAGCGTAATTAGTGCTATTCACTTGTTGTTTAACTCACGGTGTCTACCTGGACTAAGTACCGAGGTTAGAAACAGACAAGCCAGAGGTAGTACTTTCAAGGCAGCAGCCAAGTAGTAAGAGAAAGTAAAGAAAGACGAGAAGTTCTCGCACAGCTCAGGATTGAGTGGAGGTTCAACCTTAATTGCACCCCTCGGTGGGGTGGCCAATTTGAAATGCTCACTGTAGTCTCTAAGTCAGCCTTTCACAAGGTTATTGGGAGCGGGTACCTGACCTGGAGAGACCTGTATGAACTCGTCCTAGATATGGAAGTGGCAATCAATGGATGCCCCCTTAGCTATTTAGAAGAAGGTGTGGAGCTCCCAGTATTAACACCAAGTTCCATGTTGTACCTGAGACCAAACCATCTGCCCCGAGTTAGAGGCCTATTATCTAGAACAACCAGACTTGCAACGAAGGGCCAAGTACCTCCTTCATTGTAAAGACGCATTGTGGTCAAGATGGACCAAGGAGTACTTACAAGGTCTCCAAGAGAGGCACCGCAAATGTGGGGTAGAACAGACCTCATATCCATCTGAGGGAGACGTTGTCATAATCCAAGATGAATCCCCAAATCAAAACACCTGGAAGATTGGGGTTGTGCAAAAGTTTATTGTTGGCAGAGATGGAATTGTTAGAGGAGCTAACTTAAAAGCAGGGAAAGGAGTGTTGGAGCAAGCAATTCAACACCTTTACCCATTAGAGCTGTCGGTTGACAAGTTCCAAATGCAGTCGCCCCAGTCTCAGTTGGACCCAACAGTAACCCCCTTCAGACCAGAGCGTGCTGCTGCAGAGAGGGCCAACCAGCACATCAGAGAGATGGCTTAGGATTAACATAGTTATGTTTAAACTGGTATTTTTTGAGACACTTCCATGAACTTTGTTTATTTTGAGCACTTGTTTATTGGATTGTTGAGATTGATATTATTATTATAAAGTGATGAACAGTACATTTGAACTTGTATTCAGATTACAGGTGAACTGCAGTACAGTTGTTAAGGGACACTGAACATTTTTAAATATTCAGTCATTTTATATGTAATTCAAGTTTTGTTTCATATTTCATTTAGTTGTTCAAGTTATATACAAGCATATATAGTGGAGAGAGTTGCTACTAACATTAGTTTCAGGGTAGATTACTGTTTTTGTTGAATAGCCACAATTAGTGTATAACTTAGTGACCCAGTCTCTTTAGTGTTACATATGTTCCCTTCACAGGAAACATATGGGGGAATGTGTGGGAGACTGGGGACGAGTTTGTATGGTTGACAGCCAATTGTTTTATAGCCAATCATGTTAAAGACCCAGATAGAAGTTTTCAGCAAGGGTACAAATTTCCTTTGTGAGGAATGGTTTAGTAAGTGAGGAGAGCGAAAAGTTAAATCTGTGAACACATTTTAACTATTACTTCTATTAAATTTGAAATCAAAAGACCACCAGCCCACCAAGGGATCTTGTAAGTATCAATTGTGTGATTTTTTTTGTGATTTTGTGGGGATCCACTGACCCAATACTTAACATGGAGGCGAGCGGTCAATTTCTCCACAACATAGTTCAACTGCAAAAAGAAAAGGATATGAAATTAAATTAAAATAAATCACTTGCCTGAAGTTTGGAAACTTTTTGTTGCTGTACAATTGCTTGTTCCAAAACTGGTAAGGGATCTAAAATAAACATGAAGTGCATTTTATAAGATATCGAGTGCTACAAAAACATATAAAAATAGTTTTTAAAAGAACTACTAAATTGCATCTGAAGTAGATAAAAGAAGAGATTTAATCAACTCAGGTTTAACCCTTTCATCCCCAGGCAATTTATCAATGTCTACATGTAACTTCTCCTTACATAACTCAAACAAAATAGTATAATTCGTAATGAGAAACTTGGAATTGATCAAGTGGAATAACC